>CATIWF010199665.1:0-32663 GCA_949630135.1 Balakata baccata
AAAAAAAAGATAATGGATTATAATGGTAGTTAGACTTTGAAATAGGAGTATGATATTGAAAATGGTCGGTTGATCATGTTGTTGTGGTGACATAAAGAAATAGGTTGAAGAGGAATATGTTAAATCTTAAGTAAACACAACTTTAAGATCATGATGGTGTGATTCATTGACGCCTGTGGTTCCACTTTGTATGGTTGTTGGCCTCTGACTCCTTTCCCACTTTTCGGAATTCTGGCTTGATTTCTCATCCCATCAAAATTAAATTAAACCTTAATTTTAAAACTTTGATTTTCATTAATCCATGCGTAATTTCAGCTATAAACCAAATTAATGAAAAATATTATATAAAAAAATCATTATTAGTTTATTATAATATTTTATCAGTTATTCAATTCATAAATAAACTAAATCATAATTCATTAAAATAATAATAATTTGATTGATATTTTATTGCGAGTTTAACATTTTTACAGTGCATGTAAAAGAATAACTAACTATCGTCAGATGTGCAATTGAACGACCAACTAATTTTCAACTCTTTCTGCCCTCCTACACCACCAGCACCTACCCAACTTTTTAAGTGTTCAACCCTTATTTCCCTATAAATAAGAAGCATCTAGATTTGGATTTTGGGTAGTTGGTAGTTTAATGAAATACCAAATCAAACTTTCATTTCATTTCTCTTAATTGAGTGTCACATCTCATACTAAATTTTCCACCATTTTACTTGTTCTAATTCTGCTTCTCCACCTTTCTAATTAGGTAACTTTTGCTCTCTCCTCTCTTCTTTCTCTTTTCCCTTCTGTGTTTTATATTTTGCACTTTGCACTCTTAAGTGTTGCTTTAACCTTGCATATCTAATTTGATAAGTTTCAACTTTTTTTTTTTTTGGGTTTAAACATTTTTAATATCACATATTTATGGATTGATCTAAATTAATTAATGGATACCCTTTTGCAATATCAATATATATATATATACACACCTTTATTGATTTGTTATTCACTATTCGTATCATTTGTATGGTGTAATTTTTAATTATGAATTTAAGGCTAATGATAATTAGTAATTTAAAATTGGAAATAGAATAGAAGTTTATTCTCTTTTAATTATTTTAATTATAAATTTCGAGTTCGAATTCCTAATATAAAATATTTTTAAAACTTAGAGAGGAAGATTAGTATTCCATTAAACTAAATTCGTTGGTGATTTTATTTAAAAATTAAATAATAGTAAAATGTTATTAAAATAAATTAATGATCACTTGCGTGATATTTTATATGTGACTCAGTCGTGAAGAGAGAGACAGCTCGCAGCTTACGGCTTTTCTTTTTTTTTTGAAAAGAGCTTACATACGGCATTGATAAACCAGTCCTCTTTGGACTTTGGTGCGTATATGACACAAAAACTCGTTAGTCTTGCTTTTAGAATTGTATTTCCAAAAAATGAGACAAACATTCCATTTCTTAATAAAATTAGAGAAATAATTCTGTGTCATTTATCGTGGCAGTAGTTAGTGATGAATGTTGGCTCATAATGCAAAAGTTCAAAATTTTCAAGCTAATATCATACACCCAATTAATTTTTCCTCAAAATATTTTTGATGTGTCAAAAATTAGACCAATAATTTTAAAACAATCTTATTGCAATAATAATAATAATTACATTATCATCATCATCATTCCTTTCTTTACTAAAAATCAAGGTAATAGTTGTTCACCAAAAAAAAAAAAGATGTTTAAAATATTTTAATAACAAATTAACAACCTTGTTCTTTACTTTGTGCAATTGCCTTTGTTCCTTCCTTAGAAACTTAGACACACTCACTTGATCATGAAGATTTCAATTGCAAAAAATGGATAGTCAAATTATTATAAATTGAAAAAAAAAAGTTAGGAGAATAAACTTTTTTTTTTTTTAATGATAGACAAATGAACTTTGACACTTTCGCCCTTATAAAAATCAAAACTATGCACTTATAAGCTTTAGTTTATAAATAATATATATAATAAGTGAGATTTCAAATTTATATATTCAGTCGTAATATTTTTACCAAAACAAATCAAAATCATGCATTTTTCTAATGAACATTAATTGGTCAAGTTGAACTAGTTTTGTAGAGACATTTTTCTTGATTTTGGCATCGATTATTCATAATTGGATGAGTTGATATTTTATAAAGCGAGGAGTATTCTTCTAAAAAAATCAATGAAAAAAGACTTTTCCTGCAAATCAAAAGAAGGAAAAAAAGACTGGAAGTATGGAGTCGTAAAGTTATGTAATTCTCGGAAGTTTCCATGAGACGAACATATGCCATTTTTAATTGTCTCCTCATACTCTTCTCAATCCAATGAATCCATTTTAGTTTTTATTATATAAAATATTAATTGACCATTGAGTTGTTCATATATATATATATAGCAGAGCCATATTCACTTAAAGAAGACTATCATCCTTCATTAACTTTTTAAAATATATATAATAATATATAAATTTATATTATTTTTTTAAGATTTATCTTCTTATAAATGATGTTACAAGATTAAGATTAAGGAGTTTGACTCCACCTATATATATATATATATATATATGGTTTCAACTATCCATCAATCAATCTAGATTGGCTTCAAGTGGATCCAGCAAGGGGTTAATACTCTCTCCCAAGTTTAAATACTTGCGATCGCGTGTGTTTTGGTGGAAAGCCAACTCAATTTCTTCATATCATATGTAATTATTACAAAGTATGTAATAAAACAAATTTACATAGAAATTCCAAGAGAAAGACAAGGGGACTCAAAGACCTGTCTGTCCTAACTAACGTTGCTGCTTTTTTTAATGTAATTCGATCCCAAGTCTGAGGTTTTGGCTCATTATCGAAAATATTACTAATTATTATTATGTTGAAGGTTAAGGCAATGGCTCAGCGGGTGCAGGAAGTGTTCATACTGTTTTTCTTGGCAATTTTCACGAAGGCTGCTGGGTTTAAGTCTTACTCCAGGCCCAGCATGCCGCCGCCCCCTGCAGCTGATGGAGCTAGTAATTATTGCCTGAGCTGGCGGCTGGCGGTGGAGGCCAACAATGTGTGTGGGTGGCGGACTGTGCCAGCTCAATGCCTACGCTATATTGAGGCTTACATGATTGGTGGACAGTATGATCGTGATGTTGAGTTCATTATGGATCAGATTGTGAATTATGTTCATGGAATTGTTCTTTCTGGTGATGGCTTCGATGCCTGGATTCTTGATGTTGATGACACTTGCATCTCTAATGTTTTCTACTATAAGAGCAAGAGATATGGGTAAGTGCTTGTTTTTTTTTTTTTTTTAATTTTTTTATCAGAATTAGTCCGATTAATCTAAAACTTATCTTATAAAATTTTAAACGAAGACAAAATATTCTTTCATAAATTTTAAAATAGATATATATTAAAAACTCAAATTTAAAACTTTTAGTTAAATTGGAAGAGTTATATATCAAATCATTCATATTCTATTGAGTTTGTACTTATAAATGATATGGGATTAAGTTGAATTTCTTTTTATTACAAGAGGATCGCTAGAAGGCTTAAACTCGAAATCTCACAACAATGATAATTTTTGTAGTTGTGATCCGTATGATCCAGCAGGGTTCAAGGCATGGGCATTGAAGGGAGGGTGTCCAGCAATTCCTGCCGTGTTAAGATTGTTTAAGGAATTGGTTGGCGTTGGGTTTAAGGTACTTTTGGTCACCGGCAGAGACCAAGAAACTCTTGGTCAAGTCACTCATGATAATTTGCATAGTCAAGGATTTATTGGCTATGAACGATTGATTTTGAGGTAATTAAGCAAATTCTCTATCTAGTTATCATATATGCACTAGTATAAAATATTTTATATAAAACAAATCTATATAAACCAAATTCATATAAAAATATCACATAAACAATAATTTACAATGATGCACTCTTATTGGTTTAATTAGTTTACATAATAGATTCGGTCTATATAAAATTTTTCTACATTAATATTTTCCTAAATAAATGAGGCAGTGCTTTTAGGCAGCTGACTACAAATTCCATTGACGTAATTTATTAACATGGATAATATATTCTAAATGAAAAGAATGTGTTTCATAGATTGAGTTTATATAAACTAAATAAATGAAAAAAAAAATTATGTAAATTATTTTGTTAATGTGATATTCTTTTATTAGTTTGATTTATATAAATTGAGTGTATGCTATATTTTTTTTCAATTAGAGTGAAAAATAAAAATTATCTTTAGGAATTAATTAGATGAATTCTTAGATAAATTCGGTCTACTATATTATTCATATACTAATTCAATCGTATGATAATATATATTTAATTATTTTATTTTTATTAGTTAATATAAATACAATATATATATATAAAATAAACGGAAACTATCAAAGAATTTCTCTCAAAATTAATTGTATAAGAAGGTTTACGTCAAACTGTTTGACGCTAGCTTGTAAGAATATAGGTATATTGAAATGACTTGCATTGTTTGAGGCTTCAAATTTGTACTAAAGTTCTTGTGAGAGCAAACTAAGTTCTAAATTAATTGTATTTAGACATTATCGAATCCTTGAGACAAAAAATGGGAAAAATCCACTCTTCAACTAATGTAATATGTAAGTGAAAGGGATGAATTACACCGATAATACTTCAATTATATAAATTTAAAATAATTTTATATTACAAATAATTTTTAATTATAAAATAAATTTTAAAATAATTTTATATTACAAATAATTTTTAAAGTATTAACTACCATTCCCAAGTGATAGATTTGTTAGAATAGAATTACCTGTGGTCCAAACTATGAAAGTGCAAAAGCATGTGCTAAAGTTGAAAAGAAGTGACCATAGATGCCAAATCTAGGCATGATTTTGGATGCCATCCAGATCAGAATCCATACCCAAAGTAAATCACTTTTCCTTTTGGGCGAAATTATAGGCCAGCCATACAAAATACTGCACCAATATGCCCACTATCTCTACCTTAGAAAATTACTATTTATTTTCTTTGATTTTACTTATTATATTAATATTTTCTGAGGTTAAAAATTATGCGATATGTTTTCTTTGTATTATCTCTGTAAATTATATAGTTCTTATATTAAATTTTAAAATATTTACCATTAGTAAGAAAAAATATTTTCTTTCCTTCAATAAAATAATAATACAATTAATAGATTAAACCTCATGAGATTAAAGCAGATACGAAGCTAAGGAAGGGCTATATATATATATATAGGTGTTTTTATAGAAATAGTTTGTGATTTTTCATTAGAACCATCCTACAATTAACCTCCCTATAACTAATAATAGATATTTTCTTACGGTGTAAGAAATTCTAACTTCGTTGCTGAATAAATGATAATTTTTTTTTATTTCATCATAATCTAACATTTTTTTAACAGAAAATCTAATAGAATGACATACTAGTAGAATATAATAAAACATAAGAGGCCAATATATCAAGTACTAACTCTAAAGGGTAAATTTTCCAAATTTAATTACAAGCCTGACCAAGTTGCACCATGTTCATATGCTAACCTAAAATTACCATAAAATTATAGTCTTTCTACTTGAGAGATTGCATTAGGACAGGATGTATATATGAGATTAAAGTTAATATATTTGTTTGTTGTTTTAATGTGTCAGAACTGCTGCCTACAAAGGCCAAAGTGCAATTGCATACAAGTCAGATATTAGAAAGCAACTAGTTGCACAGGGCTATAGGATTTGGGGCAATGTGGGCGATCAGTGGAGTGATCTACAAGGAGAATTTTCCGGCAACCGGACTTTTAAGCTACCAAATCCTATGTACTTCGTTCCCTGATAACTCGTGTAGAATGGTTTTTTTTTTTTTTTAATTGTTATTATTATATAGAAGGTCTAGTGGGGTTTCAAATCGAAACCTCAGATTCATAAATCTTCTAAGTTTAATTATAAAAGTATTTTACTGCTAATAAACGCTTTTTTTTTTTTTATCACTGAAGTCAATAAATCAAACATGTATATGTGAAGCTAGATAATGATTGATCTACTAGCCGAATAAGAACTCTAAGTAAAGGCATGCAAAAGAGTCGGATCAGAGTGTGTAAAAGTAGAGTTACAATTCAAGGGAAGCAAATTTGCAAAAATAATATAAATTCACATAATTTTAAAAAATTGAAATGGTGCAATCGCCAATCTTCATAGATCGATCGGTCTATTCATTACTAATAATATTATTAGATTTCATAGATAGCCACAACTATACAACAAGAATAATCCTCTCATTTTATGAATCGGGAGATTTTTTTGTTTATAAACTTTTTTATTTTATTAAAATATGAGGAAAAAATTACCTTAATCCAGAGATTATTCTTCCTAGTTTTAAACAAAAACAAGGAGGAAACTATCAATGATTCCTAAACCCAAAAGTACAACATTGAATAGCCACTGGAGAGCGAAAGAGAGTGTTCACATCATAAGGAAAATGCAAGTGGGAAGAATTAAAACCAAAGCCAAATCCTATAGAAAATAATATGGATGAGGTTGCTGCAATCCATTACATTATTGTTGAAAACCGCTTCATTTCTAGCTATCCATAATTACCAGGCAATAGCATAAAACAAAGTTTGCCAGAAAGATTTTTGGAACTTACCACGCACAAGGAAGCTCCATTGCTAAAAAAAAAAAGAACTAATATTGTAAGCCAAGCATGCCTAACACCTCACCAATTAAGGAAAAAACACCAGATATGCCAAAGTTTAACACAACCCATCAGAACATGATCTGTAGTTTCACCAAAATCACCTCAAAGAGAACATCGATTAACATTGATAGAGCACAATCCGCGAACAAAAAGAAGGTCTCTAGTAGCAAGCTTATCGTGAATGGCATACCAAAGGAACAATTTCGATCTAGCTGGGGAACAATTAAGCCAAACATTAGGAAATGGTGGAAAATTAGAGTATCTTGCCTTAAGGATACCATGATAAAGGGACTGAACATTGTATCCATTATCCTTACTTGCTACCCACCGTAGTGAGAAGGGGAAAGTACTCTTGCAATCAGGCAGGTTAGTGCTTATTAAATCTTGTCTCTCTTTCCTTCCCATTTATTATCTATCTATCTTCTGTATTCCTGTCACTGTTGCAAACACCATTAATAAGCACATTCGTGTTTTTTTTTTGAGCAAAGGTGCAAACAATATTAATAACATGCACCATGTTAATTGGGAGTTATTGGTTAAATCGAAAATTTTCGGAGGTCTTGATATATGCGATGTCAATCTTCAAAATAAAGCTTTACTTTTTAAATGGCTTTGGAATCTCCACTCTCATAGCTGGGATTTATGGGCTCAAGTCATCAACCATAAATACAATGCGATTAGAGTAGACTTCGTTTCCTGCAGGGATCATTTTTTGTCTCTTTGGAAAGGTATTGTCCGAGTTGTCTCTTGCAATGACGAGGTGAGTTCTTTTATTGATAGGCATCTTTTTTTTTACTAACCTGGTAATGGCAGTTCGGTTTTGTTTTGGGAAGATATTTGGGTAAGTAATTATCCCTTGGCATAATTGTTTCCAGGCCTTTATGGTATTTCTTCCTCTCGGTTTGCCTTCATTTGTGAGTTCGGTTATTGGGTTGATGAGAATTGGTTTTGGGTGATAGAAAATCAATTTAGCCAAATTTATTCCCAAAGATATAAAATATAAAATTTAGAGTACAAAACAAGTTTAATCGAGATAAAAAATAAAATAAAAAATCTGATTTCGTCGATTTCATCGTGACAGGAACAATCTAAATGAGTTTTCATCAATAAATTCTCTCGTTTCTTGATTTATAATAATAAAGTTCTTAACTCTTATTATTTTCTTTATCCCTATTCAATTTTATATAAAGGGATGAGAGTCAGTAACAAAAAATACTTAATCCACTTAATATAATAATCATTGCTCGTTCATCACATTCATATTATTATCTGACTCATATTAATTATTCACACTAAATTAATTAATTAAGTTTTGCTTAAATAAAGAATTGATAAGATTCTTAAGACCCTTTATTTTGTAATATATCTTTATTTCTCAATTAATGAGCTCACAACCATAATTAGATATAAAATATATCTAACATTCTCTCACTTGAACTAATTAATTGAAAATTTATTACAAAAAACTTTTCATTCCCACACGATTCAATAAAATAATTGGCAAATAATTACGGCGGAAACCATATTATTCAAGAATATGGCATCTTCCATGGTCACATTTACTAATAACCCTATCAATTATGAGCACAGTATGGTAATGTGGTAAGATTAGTTAACACTCACTTTATGATCATACTTTATATATTGATTTTCTTGTCATTCAGTGGTTTCTTATATAAATGCAACACAGGTACACATAAAAAATTATTTATGACTTTAAATGAAGTTTGTATGTCTTAAAAGCTTTATATCGCACGATTTTTTTTTGTTCCAAGACATACAACCAAAGTTATAAATTTTCATACCCCAATCATTTGTTTAAAACGACACTAATCTTAAAACTTTAATTAATCAGATACAATATGCATTAAATTATATTTTCCAATGAAAATATACCGTCAAATATTTTCCAACGAAAATATATACATGACCGTATTGATAATGATCAGTTTAACAAAATATATTATACCAATGTATAAAGTACAAACTAAAATACATAAAGCAACCAAAAAGCCTTGCACTAATCCAATGTATCAAAAGTAGACTTAGGTCTATACTAATGACATGTCTCTGAAAAATATTAGGTCGAATACCCTTGGTAAATGGATCAGCTATCATATCATCTGTATTGATATGTTCTATTTCAATATCACTCTTCTTTACTAGCTCTTTCAATGTCAAATATTTGACTTCCATATGCTTAGATCCAGTGATATTCTTGTTTTTTGCAAACAATACAAATGTCAAATTATCACTATATAACTTTATTGGTCTGTCAATGGAATCAATAATTGATATTTTTGCAATGATATTTCATAACCAAACAACATGTATAGATGCACCATAACATGCTATGAACTCAGCTTGCATCATGGAAGAGAGATTAAGAACTGTTTAATACTTTTTCAAGATACAGCCCCACCAGCTAATGTAAAAATATAGTCTAACGTGGATGTTCTGTCATCAGAACAACCAACAAAATCTAAGTCAGTATAACCAACCAACTCAAAATTTTCAACCTTTCTGTATGTCAATATGTAATTCTTGGTCCCTTTAAGGTATCTTAAAACTCCTTTAGCTGCAGTCCAATGGCCTATTCCATGATTAGATTGATATCTACCCAGAATACCAATTGCAAATGCAATATCTAGTCTAGTGCATACTTAAGCATACATCAAGCTTCCTACTGCACTAGCATATGACATTGCTTTCATTGATTCTCTCTCAACCTCATTCTTGGGAGACTGTGTTAGACTCAGTTTATCACTTTTAGCAATTGGTACATCTCCAGACTTACAGTCCTGCATATTGAATCTTTTCAATATCCACTTTATGTATGCTTTCTGAGAGAGACCTCAAAGGTTTTGAGATCTATTCCTATAAACTTCAATTCTAAAGACAAAAGATGCTTCTCCAAAATCTTTCATATCAAAATATTTAGACAACAACTGCTTAACCTTATGCAATGTTCTTAAATCATTACTTACAAGCAGTATATCATCAACATACAGTATCAAAAAAATATACCTATTTTCACTGATCTTGAGATATATGCATCTATCAACTTTACTCTCGACAAAACCCAAAGATGTGATCACCCCATTAAATTTTAGGTACCATTGTTGTGAGGCTTGTTTCAAACCATAAATAGACTTTTTAAATCTACACACAAGATGGTCCTTACCATCTTCCTTAAAACCTTTAGGTTGTTCCATATAGATCTCTTCATTCAGTTCTCCTTTTAGAAATGCAGTTTTAACATCCATCTGATATATCTCCAAATCAAATTGAGCTACCAATGTCACGACTACTCTAAATGTATCTTTTGAGGATACAGGAGAAAAAGTTTCATTATAATTAATTTCTCCTCTCTGAGTAAATCCCTTGGCAACTAATCTGGATTTAAACCTCTTTATATTCCTTTTGGAGTCCTTCTTAGTCTTATAGACCTATTTACAATCGATAGGTTTACAACCTTTAGGTAATTCAACAAGCTCCCATACCCCATTACAATCCATATATTGCATTTTATCTCTCATTGCATCCCACCACAGATCATATTGGAAAGTAGAAACTTCTTCAAAAGATGTAGGATCAGTAATATGACCAATGCCATAATCACTCTCACCTATATAGACCATATAATCAGAGAAAATAATATGTTTCCTTTCCTTGGTTGACCTCCTAAGAGGAACATGTGCAACTGCATCCTGTGATGATGAAGTCTTATTTAATTGTATAGGCTCCTCCTGAATTGAATCAATTATAGGTGTAGGATCCAACATTGCAGGTTGCTTGGTTACAAGAATATGTATAACCTCAATATGCTCTTCCTGCCTTGTGATCTCAAAGTGATCATCCTCATCAATTACATCAAATTCTAAAAATTTAGTTGTTTGTGATTCCACAATTCTAGAACCCCTTTCTTTACAATAGAATTTGTAGCCTTTAGAATGATCTGGATACCCTATAAAATAGCAATGAGTATATCTATAATGCAATTTACTCTCAACAAGATTGTAAAGGTGTACCTCTAAACTACAACCCTAAACTCAAAAATGATTCAAGTTAGGTTTCCTTCTAGTCTACAGCTCAAACATTGTTTTAGCTACATACTTGTTGCGGACTCTACTAAGAATATATAATGTCATTTTCATATCCTCACCCCATAAAAAGTTTGGGAGATTTGACCTTGACGCCATGCTCCTTGTCATTTCATTTAAGGTGTGATTCCGCCTTTCGGCCACACTATTATGTTCAATACTATCCGATATAGTAAATTGAGCTACTATTCTGCAGTATTTGGCAAAAGGACCTTTTACCTATCTTGCACTATTATATTTGCCATAATTCTCACCACATCGATTAGATTTAACAATCTTGATAACTTTTTTGAGCTGTTTCTCAACTTTAGTCTTAAAAATTTTGAATTTATCAATAGATTTAGACTTTTATTTAATCAAATATAGATATCCATATCGGGGCATATTGTGGGTGAATGAGGTCCACATATATCTGTATGAATTATCTTTAAAGATCTAAACTCCAAATAAATCCTTTTTCTTAATCTTGGTCGGTTTGCCCTGACAACAGTCAATACATATTTCTAGGTCACTGAAGTTAAGGGCAGACAGGATTTTATCCTTGATTAACCTTTCTACCTTTTTTCTAGAAATGTGGCAAAGCCTTTTATGCCATAACATGAATACTTATCATTTATTATGAGTCTTTTGACAACATGTTCAACAATACACGATATGAAATAAATCTCATTTGAACTTAAACACACTTGAAATAGACCATAGGATAAAAAGCAATGACCAATTGCTTTGAATCAAAAGTTATATTTACAATCACATTTTTAAATACAAAAGCATAGCCAATTTGTCTAATTCAGATACTGATATCAAGTTCCACCTAAATGAAGGTATGTACAAAAAAATTTTAAGAAAGAGTTCAAAACCAGTATCTAGATTCAAATAGACACTGTCAATAAAAAGAACTTCTATTGTGTTATTGTTGCCAACTGTGAGTAATGACTCTTCTTTATTTGGTTTCCTTTTGTTTATGAACACCTGTAATGTGAATACAATATGTTTAGTCACTCCACTATCAAGCCACCAAGAACTGGATGTGGCATCAACCAAATTGGATTTACAAACAACAAAAGAGTTACCTGCAAGCTCTCGCTTTTCTAACAAACTTCATATTTCAGACAATCCGACCTTTTATGATATTTCTTTTTATAAAAGAAATATTTAAGTTCCATTTTCATAAAAGATTTATCTACACCCGCAGCACCAGATCGGATAGAATTTTTATCAGAACTAGGAGCATTAGGTTTAGTTTTTTTACTTTTTCTTTTACCTTTCCATTAAAGACCTGATACAAGAAGTACTGTACTAATCTTACATGCCTTTAGCTTCTTTTCCTCAGCGACACAAATGGCAATGAAAACATCAATTGTCCATGGATACTCCCTTGAGTTGTATGCAGTGATAAGCGTCCCACATTCTGAGAGCTTGATGCACGATACAAATATCAGGGATAATTATGCCAAGGTGTTGTAACTTATTCTGTATGTAGACGATGGTGAGAATGTATTCCTTGACACCTCCTACTCCGTTATACCTCGTGGAATATAACTGCTTCAAAAAGGTACCAATCTCATGATAAATTGCAGTCATAAACTCTTTTGCTATACGAGTCTCTGACAAACTGCTCAACAAGTGCTCTGGAATTGATCTTTTATGGTGAAATAATACATGTAGTTCATTTTGTATCATGTTGAATGTAGCTCTTTGTCAATAGCTGAACTCTCAGCAGTCAGGTTAGCTAGTTTGGAAGTTATCATGGTCATGTCAATATCTGCCAACTCTATAGCTAATTTCACGTCTTGCTTCCACGTCTTATAGTTAGAGCTAGTCAGCATTTCAATATTCACTATATTATTGTTAACTAAGAAGGTGACTGAAAAAATCAACAATGTAACACTTTAGTATAAGACAATAATAATACTCAAAGTCATAAAAGAGTATTAATTCAAGAATTTTAGGGTATCATTATATAAACACCTTTGGACAGAATATATAACATGCAATAGAAAATTTTTAATATAAACACGATATTAGAATTTACCAAATACTTGCAAATTTATCACTTTTAGGTGTATAAACCACTTGCATCAGCTCATCTCCAATCATATGTCTTATATTTTTCATCTCCAAATTTAATTTATAACAGACACTTTTGGGCAATAAATAAGGTGTATCCCATTATAAAAATTTTTTTTAAAATTAGTTGAAATGTTGTAGCTAAAGAGGTCTTTTTGGCTCAAATTTTAAAAATTATTCAGTCTTATATATTTAAAAAAATTCTTATAACAGAATACACCTTATTTATTGCCTTGAAAATAACTTAATAACATAGTTTTCATTCCTTATAGATTTTGGGCTAAATATCTTGAAATATTATGTTTACAATAATTTAATCAATTACATTGTCAATTTTAATTGAGAAAAATTAATTTTCCGATGTGATAATTTTATGCCCATATGTAAATTAAATATTATGAGATAAAAATAATTTATCTCTTAAAACATCACAATTTTTGTCAAATATGACTTTTAAAAATTAATTTAGAATTTTCTAAATTAATTCAGGTCAAAACTAAGTGAAAAAAGGCTTTTATGAGTAAAAAAAAATCATATAGGGATTTAATTGAAAAATTCAAAAACTTTAGTTAGGCACACGTACCACACACCCCAAACAGCATTCTCCCACCGTTGGGAGCATGCCTACATGCACTCTATGGCGTGTGTGTTACACGCGCCAACATCATCCTCCTTCCCAAACCCATTTTTTTACCAATTTTCCACTGAAATTTTTTTCGCATAACCTCGCTAAATCCATTCACTCCAAAACTCAAGTTTTCCACTTAACTCAATGAGAAAAATACAAAAATGGCTCTAAAAACATGTCATTTGGCTTTGATACCATTTGATAGAAAATTATTTCAGCCAAATTTATTCATAAGATCTAAAATATGAAATTTAGAGTACAAAACAAGTTTAATCGAGATAAAGGACATAGAAAAGAACTTGATTTCCCCGATTCCATTGTGACAGGAACAATTAGAATGAGTTTGCACCAAAAAATTATCTCGTTTCCTGACTCAGAATGATGAAATTCTCAACTCTTATCTTTATTTCCATTCAACTTTATATATGTGGTAAGAATCAGTAGTAAGAGAGAATTAGTCCACTTAATATATTAATTATGAGCTGTCCATCACATCCATATTATTATTTGGCTCACATTAATTATATTAATTAATGAAGTATTACCCAAATAAAGAATTGATCATATTCTTAAAGCCTTTTATTTTGTAATATATTTTTATTTCTCAATTAATGAGACCACAACTATAGTATCCAATTGTTATATGCTGGACCTCAATTCATATAGCATTATAGATTAAAGTCCATCACACGTGTAAGAGGCGGTGACAATTTTGTAAATAAATCAAATTATCAATCACATGGTGGTATTTTTATAAATATTTATCATCTGTCATTAAATAAAAGTTTATTAGTTTATTGAAAAATGTTCATTAATTCATTAAAAAAAAGTATATTACGAATAAAGTAAAAGTTTATTAGTTTTTTAAGAATGTTCAAAATGTTCATTACAAATGAACTAAATATTTATTAGTTTATTGAAAAATGTTCATTACGTTATTAAAAAATATTCATTACGAATAAAGTAAAGTTTTATTAATTTATTGAGAAGATTCATTACAAATAAATTGAAAAGGTTTATTATGAATGAACTAAAGGTTCATTAGTTTATTAAAAAAAGTTCATTACGAATAAAATAAAAGTTCATTAGTTTAATGAGAATATTTATTACGTATAAACTAAAAAAATTCATTACGAAATGAACTAAATATTTATTAGTTTATTAATAAATGTTCATTTCTTATATTAAAAAAAGTTCATTACGAATAAAATAAAAGTTTATTAGTTTAATGAGAATGTTTATTACGTATAAACTAAAAAGATTCATTACGAAATGAACTAAATGTTTATTAGTTTATTAATAAATGTTCATTTCTTATATTAATATAAGTTCATTTTATTTTTGTGTACTTAATTTAATAGATATTTTTTATGTTTTCATTTGTAGTTATGAATTTATTGAATCGTCTTAAAAAAAACTCAAAATATAACAAAAAAATGAAACAAAACACACTGGAAAAATAACAAATCGAGATAAATAGCATTTGAAAATGCAAAAAAGAAACACACAAAATAACTAATGATTTTATTTTAAAATAAAATGAACATTTATCAAAAAAAACTAATAAGCTAATAAACATATATTATAAATGAATTTATATAAATTTATTTTATTTACAAAATTATCACCATATCTCTCACGCATATTTGATTTATATTGCAATGTATACTGTGTTTACGATATAATTTGCGCATAGTATCTAACACTGGGATCTATGATGGGTTCAGGACCTTGTGGATTTGGATATTTGTGCTCTTAACAATTTAGAAAAATGGACACAATTGCTTCATTTGCTCTTAACTTAATATTTTTACATTACAAAAAAAATTTTATCAAAATTATTTTTTGAATGAATACATATATCAATTATATACCCAATAGCATTTAATGCTATATGAATAGAAGGTTTCCTATTTTCTTTATTTTTTTCTTTCTCTAATTTCACTTATTATTATTATTAGTAAAATATTCTCTTTCATTATTTCTTCTTTCATTTTTACTAATCAATCAATCATTATTTACTCTCTCTAAATTCTCTTTCTTTCATAAGTTACCCTCTCTCTATTTTTTTATTAGTCATTGAAATTTGTATCTGCACATTCTAATCAAAGTAAAAATCCATCATCAATCATTAACAAAAATTGCTTTAATATTAAAAAAATATTGATCTAACTAGAAATCATGAATAATGCAAAAACTAAATCTAATCAAAGTAAAAGTCATACAGTATAAAATATATTCAATTTATATTTATATTTATACTATATATTTTATATATCTATTTAATTTAAAATTATTAATATATTTAATTCAAGATTATTAAATTATAGCTAAAAGTACATAAAAAAAATATATTTAGTATAAGTGAGTTATATATATATATCAGTTATAAAAAAATAAAATAAATGTAAAGCTTATTTACTGTATAATTGTATTGGCGAAAGATATGAATACGATACAGTAAAATATTACATTATTTTCTATATGTAACATATATTTAACATATATATAAGTATCATATACTTATCATATATTGTTTATTATACAATTGATAAATATATATATATATATATATAAGAGAAGGAATAAATTAGGGCAAAATTAGAGTCTAAAAAAATAAAATGAGATTATGCAATTTGAAAATTTGTATTTCCATTTTTATGCAAATCTTGATGAAAATGGGTTTAAAAAAACATTCACAATATATATATATATATATATATATATTACATTTGATAAAAAAAAGCTATATATTACATATATTTTATTCATAGTTTTTAAATGTACAATTAAAGTATATTTAAATTTGAGTATATAATATAGTGTATATATACATAAAATATATGTACATATATATGAAGTATATTCAAATTAGAATATAAGATACAAAATATATATATATATATATATTTACATATACATGTAAAATATATGTATATGTATACATAAAAATATTACATAATGCATATACATAAAATATATTATATATATTACACAGTATATATACATAAAATATATTAAAAAACGAGAAGGACAAAAACACCGTAAATGAGACAACACAGAAGAAGGAGATGACAGCAACGGTAAAAACAAATGAGAAAATAGAGAAGTTGTAAACCTAGGCTCGAAAAATAATAAAAAACTTAAAACTTGGAAGAAAAAATAAGGAATAAATACGAGCCATAAAATTGTCATTAGATAAAAGAGAGAGAAAATAGAGTAAAAATGTCTTTTTAATTTAATGAAAGAATTTAAAAATTTAAAATTTAAAAAGAGTGTTAAAAAGTCTTTTATGAAAATAATGGAATATGAGGTGTACTTTCCTCAAAAATTTAGTGCTTTTATTTGGGAGCTTTTCCTTGAATCGAGAGATCAATTGGTCATTTTGTGGTTAATGATATCATTTTCAAAACAAATTAAGTCGTTACCAAAATTATATAATGACTTCAAATATAATTTTTTTTCTTCAATTAACAGAGAAAACTACCATTGGATAAAATCGTCAAAGGTATAAGCCGCATTTGTATATAAGCAATTTTAGAAGCACAAAATTGAATTTTTGGAAATAAATTGAATTGTAATTTATTTCAAATACATAAATTTCATTATAAAATCCTTTTTTTTTGAAATAAAAAACGCCAATATAGTCATTAAGCAAAAATTCTTACATCAGCAAACAAAGGTTCATGCCTCCAAAAGAGTAAAGCAAACTGAAGGTGAAGATTGGAACCTGCAGCTCCAGCTAGACTTTCCCTTTTAATAAAACTTAATGAAAATGCATTTTCAGCTGACAATAACAGCACCCAACTCTGAAAGATCAACCTTTGAATAGCGGACTGCATCAACCGCACCACCTTTGCTTCGGACTTCAGAATCAGTGTTGGATAACTTTGTGTCTTGAGCTAGCTAAGAACTTCTCTCAGGCACAGAGCTTCAGTAATAGAAGGGATCGTACCTGCTCCCGTGCCCACGAGATTATCACTGGGAAACAAGGCTGCATCAAAATTGCACTTTAAACAAGAAGCAGGGGGCCAGCACCATTTAGAAAATCAATTTACTTTAAATTTTTAATCAACATAAATTGAATCATAGCACAAGTTTTTGTTCAGAAATTAATTAAATTCCATCGCCCGTTAGAATTTCATTTCTCTCTCTCTTTTCCTTATCCGCACAGATATATCTAATATTTTATATAAAATAAATATATTGTACGGTGAAAAGTGTGTGAGAAAAGCATTTCTCCCTATATATATAAAATAAATATATTGTACGGTGAAAAGTGTGTGAGAAAAGCATTTATATATATATATATATATATATATATATATTTGAAAATTAGAATAAAAAAAGAGTGTAAAATAGTTGAAATTATGGATTTTATAGGACATTTTCAGGATAAATTATTAGATAGATTTAATCTATTATATTCTTTATAAACCAATTTAATCACATATTAATATGTATGTAATTGCTTTAGGAGTGCTATTAATATTTTTTTCTACAATTTCTATAAATGACACGTCTCTTTTTTTCTATAAAGTATCAACTTTCATTATAAAAAAATTGATATTTTATAAATAAAAATATATAATTTTAAAAAAAAAACATTGATGGCACTCATTTAATTATTTTATTTTCATTAATTAAAATAAATATAATATATATATATATACTATTTACTAATTAATTAATTTATAAATAATATAATAAACTGAATTTATTTAAAAATTTTTAAACTTTCGCGCGAACGTGGAAGAATTTTTATTTTTTTTATCTTTTTAATTTTCAGGTCAATTAAGCGGATTACATGACTTTTTTTTTTCATCATTTTTTGCTCGAAGGACAGTTTGTCTATAGCTATCGTTATTGCGTGCATTTCGAAAATTCGGCAACTACAGTAAAATATTGGTATAATTCTATAATTTTTCTAAGGAGAAGCAGGTCAAACCCGCAATTAGAAGGAGGTATATATTAGTTCTTCACTCTATTTTTTTTAAATATATTATAAAATTTTTAAAATTTAATTTAATTTACTAAATAATTTTTCTGTTATTTTTTTATTACATATATATATATAATATTAAATTTGTTCAATTTTTTATTTTAAAAAATATCAAAAAAATAAAAAAAAATTTAATTTCATCAATTTGATACCGAAATATCAAATTTGTCATTTTTTTAATATTATATTTTTTAAATTAACAAAATATCAAATTTATTAGAAAATAAATAAAGAATTTTTGGTATTTTTAATTGACTAATAGAATATTCTAATTGACTATTGAAATATTTTATTCAAAACTAACAAATATATCTTTTTAGTTATTAGAACTAAACTTAATGGACTAACTATTATATTCAATCAAACCTGAAAGGTATATTAATAATTGAAAAAATTATTATTTACTATCTTAATTTTGACATAATATATTAGTACATTTTTCTGATATTTGAAAAATATACAATTTATTCACTATAATTTGACATAGTACACTAGTATTTCTCTGAGATTTAAAAAAGAATATAATACACTAGTAAAAAAAATATTATCTTTTTGTTCAAGAGATATTATTTCAGTAAATTAAATTTGCAAGGAATATTAGTGCAATATATCAAAATTTTAAATAATAAATAGTATAATTTTCAACCGTCCAAGATACTAATGTATTATGTCAAAAATTTACACGGGGTATTAGTGTAATATGTCAAAATTTTAATGGGTAAATAATATAATTTTCAAAAATCTAAAATATTAGTGTATTATATCAAATTATAGAGTCAAATCATATATTTTTTAAGCATTAAAGGTATTAATGTGTTATGTAAAACTATAAAAGGATAAATAGTAATTTCAGGAAATTAACAAGTGTAAAATGAATAAAATAATTAGCTTATTGGTACTAAAATTTATCATTTAGTTGCAAAGAGGTACCAAAATTTTAATTTATTACAATTTAGTATTAAATTTTTCATAAATAGTACAATTTGGTAATAAAATTTTTATAAATGTTGTAATTTGAAATTAAGTGAAAATTATAGTAAAAAAATTGATACGACATATTGACGTAGCAAGTCAACATATTATTTGTTTAACTAAAATTTTAGCTTAAATACCAAATTGTAATATTTATAAAAATTTTAATATTAAATTATAATAAATTAAAATTTAATATTTAATTAAGTGATAATAATATTTTTAACCCTGGATATATGCGTCTGCTGCCGTCTTGGAGATGGTTAAGGGCGGGCCACGTTATTACGATATCCTCAGCTAGAGTCTCTCCTGCAGCCAGAAAAATGCTAACGCAGACCGCGGTCGCCTGTCCCTCTGCGTAATAATTCCCCATTTTATGCTCTTAATTCGTCTGTCGTTTTTTCATTAATTTGTATGTTGTTTTAATTCATTTGATTTACTCTCAACGAATACGGCGGAAATTATGCTACAAATTTAGAGATTTGAAATTTTGAACTTCACTTTATCTGCAAGAATTGGAGGATGGTAATAATTAGAGTTTCTAATCGACTGTTTATGATTTTTTGCAGATTCCCTATTTCTTCTTTTGATTGCCGTCGTCAAGCATTTAAAAAGTTAAACGGTCTAAATTTTGGGCTCAGAAGAGGTGTGTATACTAAATGCCCTTTGTTTGCTGTGGATTTACTTCTAAATTCTAAGTTTTATTCCCTAGTTATCATTTTTGGAATTGAGTTAAATTTGTGAAATCAAAACCTACATTCTTGAATTACATTGTGAAGATGTTATGAAAATTATACTACTCTTGTTTGCAGCAAGAAGAAAACTCGGGGTTTTTCAACTCAAGGCTACTTTTTGGGACGACATCAGATCAGGGTAATTTGATTTCCCCCCCTTTATACGTGCAATAATTTTTCTGGGATATAGATGCATAGCTAAGTGCAGAAATCACACATTGATGTTGTGATTCTCGTCAACATGCTCTTAATGAGGATGTTTTAGTCACTTATGTTTCTATTTTAGCATTAACTGTCATCATTGCTATTTAATTTGACAAGTTTCTAAGTATCTATTCATAGCGGTTGAACTTTTAGTCAGTCAGTTATTTCAATCTTTGTTTCACTGTCTAATTGGTCAGGGGGATTTGTGATTTTAGATCCTTTTAGTTTTGCATGTCTTGCCGTAGATTAACTACATGTTTCTATGCATAATACTGGTAATCTTCCACTATCATATGATTTTATGATTGCTTCTTACGGTAGGTGGTAATAAAGAGTTTTTTTTTTTTTTCAAGCCTGATCAATCTTGGCTCAACAAAAACTTAATAGTCATGCCATTCTTGGGATGTTATTTTCCAATGGCCTTCCCCATGATTATTTCGCACATTTTATTTGTTTAAGCAGCTCTTAGGCTAAATGTTAGGCCTGAACACCCTGCCCCTGTTATACAATTCAAACCCAAGTTGGGCCAAGCCCTGCTTGATAGATTTTAAAAGAGTAAAACTTGTATAAGAAAAGCACATTATCAGTCAAATTTACTTCACCTCTCAGATCTTTTGTTTAATGGACTAGTAGACCAGCCTAATTATACTGAACTCGCATCATGCAGTTTTAGTTGATATTCTATTGGGTCGTTAACTTATATTTTTAGTTGATGTTCTGTTGGCATGTGAATAACAAATAAGTTATTAGAGTTGGCTTGCGTGTTTCCTTGTTACTTAATTCTGTCTGAATGAGCTCTCATACTAACACTGTGCTGCAGATTCCTAAAGGAGAACTCAACACAGGTCATTGAACTACCCTCGACACTTGAAGAAGAAGAAGAACCCATGCCCGAAGAGTTTGTTCTCATGGAAAAGACTGAACCAGATGGGGCAATTGAACAAATAATATTCTCTTCAGGCGGAGACGTTGATGTGTATGATCTTCAAGCCCTGTGTGATAAGGTAGCTATTTTACTATTAATATAATTATCTGATGTTCTTCTTTCTGTGACTTAGAGGACAGGTGACTAGCATTGATGAGCTAATGATAATCATTGTTCAGCTATTTGTTTGTATCAATGTATGAAAATGGCTAGAATTCACTGAGAATATATTGATAATACTACCGCAGCTAGTTTCTCAATTCACATTCCAAAATCACCCAAGGATTCTTCATATTATCTCTTACAGAAAAATGCAATTTAAAGTGTAAACTAGCACTGACATCTGGGAGCAAAAGAACTGAGATGACCAAATTATAATGCATCTTCCTTATGGCTGATAGATTGAAACAATGATTTTAAAAATAATTTTTATTGATTTCATTCCACATTATGAACTATTATTGTGGGAACTCTTAGATGTCACTTCTTGTACTTGTTAATGATTCTGTGGTTTATATGGCTCCTTTAACATGTGTGTTTGCTGATTAATATGTTTCTTCAGGTTATATGATAATTGAACATACCTGTGAATATTGTATATTATGTTACTGAATTTGAAGGTTGCTGTATTCAATCTCCTTAAAAATATGCATTGATACTTGTGATTTGTGAAATTTAAATTTTTTTTTTTTGAAAAAAAAAATTTCTTTATGTGACAGGTGGGTTGGCCTAGAAGACCACTATCAAAATTAGCTGCAGCTTTGAAAAATAGCTACATGGTAGTTACATTACACTCCATGAGAAAATCTCCTGATTCAGGTACCTAGAAAATATGCCTATTTCAAAAGTCCTCTTGTATTATCATCATTGATCTTGTTAATAAAAAATGTTGCTTCAACACCTAAAACTATTTCATGAACATCTTAGTGTACTTGGAGAAGTTATTTGACAGAGGGGAGTGACCAGAAGAAGCTAATTGGCATGGCTCGTGCTACATCCGATCATGCCTTCAATGCTACAATTTGGGATGTTCTTGTTGATCCTGCCTATCAGGTACCATTGATGTGATGTGATGTGATGTGATTATGGATAAATATGCTGCTGCAAAGGATTAAAATTGCCATCTCTTGTTTTGTAAATCTACAAAGACATTGATGCGCTGGACATAAATTGCAAAAATATTTGAAGAATCATTTCTAACATGAAAGTAAGGTAACATATATAATATCAGTCCAGCTTCTGCTGATGTATATTGCTGCATAGTATGGTGGTTGGCGAGGGAAAATTTTGGTAAAAGAGTTGATAAGTAGTGGATCTAAACCAATTATCAATATTGTTATTGATCTGGTTCTTTTTGGCATATAAAGCGGAGTGGGGATCAGTTGGTTAATGGTTAGAGCAGGCAGGGAGTGGCTAATAATTGAAGAAGAATTTGAATTTCGACTCAAACCAAGTTTTAGACTGCTGCAGTTGCTCCCAATATATCTTCTATTTCTAGTTCTTCCTCCTCCATGTTTTCATTTCCTATTTGGGCAAGGTTTCGGACGTGAAAATTTTATGTGTAATGCATGGAAGCAACATATTATGGTAGTTGGATTCATGTATATATATTCTGTGCCTTTTTTTTTTGTTGAGAATTTCATGATTTGTCACTCGATTGTAAGTTTGTCGTGGATTTCTAATGTGTTTTTCCTATTTAGGGACAAGGCCTTGGTAAGGCTCTTATTGAAAAGCTTATTAGGGCGCTTCTACAAAGGGACATCGGAAACATCTCTCTCTTCGCAGATAGTCAAGGTATATTAACATCCAGAGTGGTGTGTTTGCTCATTGTAGTAGAATCAGACTTTGAATTTATTCTCTTTTTGATACTTACATATAGTTTAAGTATATATCTCAATAAATTGAAGCATGGTGTTTTGCCTGTATGTGACTCTGACATCGATATTTGATAACTACTAAACGTCATATTTGGACTTTGTATAAAGAGGTCTTTGCTTAAAGGAAGGGTGTTGAGTGGGGGATGTTGAGAAACCCTCCCATTTTCACACTTGTTCATTGTGCACGTGGCCATGCCCAATCAGGTCAAACTTTTCAAGGCATTGATCCGATTCATTGAGCAACGTGCATTTTATAGATAGTGAACTAAAATGTTATATTTTTGTTCAAAGGTAAGTTGGGCCATATATATGTGTGTGTGTGTGTTAATCTCAAGCCCAGCCCATCCCTGGGGTGGGACTTGGTCAGGCCTGTTGAAAGCTCCCTTAAACTGAAGCCGACTAATTGGATCCCCTGGCCCATGAAGAGTTCTGGCCGCAGTATCCGTTAATCATACGGTGCATAATTATGTTCTTTGAAGCTCTTTTCTACTTTAGCATGCAAGACTTTGCCGTGTTGGTCTCTCTAGATAAGTTGCAGCATTAGATTAATATTTTGATTGGTCACATGTCAACTTGTCTTGTTACATTGTGGTTCAGTTGTGGAATTCTATCGGAATTTGGGTTTTGAACCTGACCCAGATGGCATCAAAGGCATGTTTTGGTACCCAAAGTACTAGTTTTCTCTTCAGCGGAGTCAGGTTTGTATATGCTTCAATCAAATCAAATCAAATCAGATGGCACGCAGGATTTTGCAGATGGGTATTTGTCCATCAGTCCATGTTTATTACGAAGATGTATCTGTATATTTTGGAACTGATTTTTGTATAGGATGGGGAAGTTTCTATTTAACAAGATTGGTTATTCCCATTTTCATGTGCAATATTAGCTTTAGCTTTGATGTATTCCATATAATGTAATGAGAACTAATTTTTCAAAAAATTTAATTATGTTTATTCCAATTCAGAACTCTATGGATTTTGACCAAGTCTAGGGTAAGCCGGGTTGGACTTTGAAGATGTAAAGTTTTTTAAACGTAGATTTTCTCTAGCCATAATATTTGAATTTGATACTTTACTTGAGGGGAATAAGTGATAAACTACTTGAACCCAATGATGTTGATTTTCATTTTAAATTTTAATTCATAATATCCACATATAAAAATATGTTAGAGCCTTCAGAATTTTATTCGCTAGGATATTACTATTAAAACAAAGTATTGTAGGTAATACTACTTTCCCTTTTTGCAAAAGATAAGCCCGCCAACAGCCACCAACCAACCCGACGTGTTCGTAGTAACTCATCACTGCTCCAACGGGCAAAACGACGGAATCGGCAAATGTCGTTTTCGCCTGCTCGCCACGGAGTCGCCACCATCACTGTGGCGGGCACCCAAAAGTCTACGCCTGCTGCTGTCCTATTTCACATACGAAGATGCCAAACTGTTGCCTTTGTTTTATAGTGAATTGCCAGCGGTCTCCGTAAATTTAAGATTTTTTTTATTCATATATAATAACAAACAAGACAAAAATGGAAAATGAACGACAGCTCCATCTCCAATATCCATTCCTGAAAGTCCAAAATCGTCATTATCATTATCATGATCATCAAATAATTTGATGTTAGATTATCTCCACAAACAACCCACAAAGCTCACTCTTTTATTATTAGTGTGTTGCAGAAAGTCGCAACCTTTCCTTTAAAAGATTTATCTTTTCAACTTTTTAAACTACATTAAATTACCCATGTGTGGCTGACCTTTGACATTTCTTGAGTAAGACCTACTTTCTCTTGACTCTTGGATCTGATATATCCCTGGATTCATTATGAGCTCCAGGGATTATGGGTTTTGATTATTACTCTGTTTGTCAACCTGGGTATATCTGTCCAAGTCTGTTTCCAAATCTCTGTCTGTTTGAATCTAAAGAAAAAGGGCAAAAAATAGAATTTTATTGCTTCTTTTTCATAAAAAATTTTACCTTCCAATTTTTAGTTTGATTTATCACTGTCCTCTTATTTCCACTCATGTAGGACAGTAAGATGTTGTGGCTGCAATTGTGGGGATCTCCTCTCTTTGTTTCATTTGGTTACATTCTGCTTCTCGCAGTTGCCAAAAGTACAGATCCTTCTGAAGGTGAACTTTTCTTCTATAAAAGCTTTGTTTTCATTTTTTCCCATTATATAATACAGTTTCCTTTAGCATTAAACTCAATCTATTTATATCCCTTCATATGCTGGACATATGTCTACAATAAATTAAATATCTTGTTCTTGAAATAATGTGATTGGGTCCACCCGGATGGAACTCAAGAGAAATTATATACAGCATAAACAAGTGAGAAATTTCGAAAGATAATAATAGTTTCTCCTATAATATGGAAAATGAGAGAATTCTGTTGGCAACTGCTCTCATTTCTTTCCTCTCTTTTTTCCCCCTAAATTTGTGCCCTTTGTTTGCAGTCAACGCATTGATTGCAGTAAAGAACAGTTTGATTGATCCTTTGAAGCGTCTTGAGAGTTGGAAAAATGGAGATCCATGTATATCAAATTGGACTGGAGTTGTATGTTATGATAGAGTTGGGTCTGATGGATACTTGCACGTCCGAGAGCTGTATGCTTTTTTCTATCCTTACGCCTTCTGGTTTTATATTTGTTCCCTTTGATATTGGCAGAAGTAATCTTAGTATCTTACTTCACAAAATTCCATGAAGATTTTATGGAGATATTAGTTGCCTACACCACAATTTTCTAAATGTATTGCATTTTGAGGATATTGCTTCAATTAATACAAATATCTGTTATGGATAGTTAACTCCTTTTCTTTTAGTTTTGATGCAGTCTGTTGCTGAATATGAACCTTTCAGGAAATTTAGCTCCTCAGCTTGGTCAACTCTCTCAATTGAGAATTTTGTTAGTCAAATTTTAGTTGTCTAAATTTTCAGCAAACTTAACATTGATTATGCAAAATGCTAGCTCTTAGTGATCATTGGTATAATTATATAATCTTTTTTTTTTTTTTTTTCTGTTTTCTGGTTAGGGATTTTATGTGGAATGAATTGGACGGCAGCATACCAAAGGAGATAGGAAATATTTCACCTTTAAAACTCTTGTAAGTTGGGTTATTCATTTTGTGAGATGGCCCCTAAGGAGGGAAATCTCCTCTTCCGTCTTCTTCTTCGTGTAATATTTTTTTCTTACAAAATGGGACAATAATGTGATCTGTAATTATCTTAAAGTCCATGTGTGAGTTGTCTTTCATTCTGGAGATCAATAGATTTCTCCAATGTTGATAAATTTTTGGTAATCAACGTAGAAGGTGTATCATATATGATCCTATTAGTAATTTACTCAAAGAAGCCATCAAATAGAGTTGGTGTTTATGAAACAAAATGATGCAAATGTTTAGTGAAAATATCTAGTAGGGACTTAGAATATCTATCTTCTTTTCTTTTCCACATATGCACCCTGAATATTGGAATCAATATCCATGAAATGAATTATCGACAATAATAAAGTTTCTGTTACTTTTAGCTTATATTTTGTATTTGTGAATGTAGGCTCTTGAATGGAAACAGATTATCAGGTTCTTTACCTGATGAACTTGGCTATTTATCAAGGTTAAATAGATTCCAGGTGGACCAGAACAATCTTTCAGGTCCAATACCAAAGTCATATGGTCACTTGAGCAGTGTCAAACACCTGTAAGTGGGTATTCAACTGAGTACTACTAGAGTTCCATGAAGAGAGCTTTTTTTTAAAAATATATTATCTGCTTATATGTTATTGTCAGTCACTTCAACAACAATTCCTTAAGCGGTCAAATTCCACCAGAGCTATCCAATCTATCAACTCTTGTTCACCTGTGAGTTCATATAACATTTTCTTTTATTTTTCTTGATGATTGATCTACTCTGAATGTTGTTGAGTGGTAATTGAGGATATGGGAATCGGATGCAGACTTTTGGACAATAATAACTTGTATGGGCATCTTCCTTCAGAACTCCCAATATTGCCACAATTGCGTATACTGTATGTCCTCTAATCACATTATTTATATTTTAATAACTCTTTTCCATTATAATATTAGGCCCTTTCTCTCATAATAGGATCTTGGCTTTTGATGTATGCTGCATTTTAGTACAGTTGCTTTTTAGTGGCAGTGTTAATCCAAATAAAACTTTAAATAACAAGCTTCAGTTGGACGAAGGATGAAGCATGGTTTTTGCCTTTTTTGTTTTTTGCTTATTACAGTGGATTTTGTTGACCATCATGTTTTTCCTCCTGGCAGTCAGCTTGACAATAACAACTTCAATGGGTCTGAAATTCCATCTACTTATGGCAATCTTTCCAAATTAGCAAAATTGTAAGTGTTAGTAAACAATGTCTAATTTCAATTATTTTTTTACATACTATTTGCAGAGGAATATATGCTCTTATGATTTTTTTCTACTCAATATATTAAGTCTTTGATATGAATATTGACAATGCACTGATGCAATATTCATTCTTTTAATCCTCTATGACAAGGTAGAAGTCTTAGAAATTGCGGCTTTTATGGAGCTATTCCTGATCTTAGTGCCATAGAAACCTTATTCTATTTGTAAGCAGTTTCTATATTGATATTGGAATTGTATTTTCTCATAAAGGATTGAAATGTATGTCTAACTTTTTATTCATGACAAAGGGATTTGAGCCAGAATTACCTCACTGGACCGTTACCATCAAAACTCTCTCATAATATGACAACTATGTAAGTAAATAATAAATGTAGACTCATTAATTGTCCTTTCAAATTCATTTTGTATATTTGATGTTCTTGACCTTCTCTCTTACAATATATTTAATCAACATATGATTAGAAGTTACTCTATTCTCACTGTGCTTGAATCACTGTAATGATGGTAGGCTTAAGTAATAATTTATTCTCATTGGTTGCAGTGATCTATCAGATAATAGTCTAAATGGATCTATACCGGGAAGCTTCTCAAATCTTCCTTCTCTTCAGAGACTGTGAGATTTTATTTGTGCCACAAAGTTTTCTTTTTCATTTTGGCTATTATGGAAGTTTTTCATGTTCTACATGGACGTTTCTTGCAGGTCGCTTCAAAATAATTTGTTTACTGGTTCTGTCTCGGCTAGCATCTGGCAAAGTATGTCCTTCAGTGCCAGTGCTAGACTTACACTGTAAGAACTGAGGAAAAATCGCAATGAAATTGAGTATTCCAAATTTCCTGTATGAGTTTCATTTGCATACTAAAACTTGCTAATTTCTGTGTTCTTTGCACAAAAATACAGTGATTTCAGGAACAATGCACTCTCAAACATTACAGGGGAGCTGAATCCTCCAAATAATGTCACCCTAAGGTATTTTCTGTAATTAATTCATAACTATGCAACCTCATTATTACTATTATCAGCATAAGTTTCAGCACTATCAATATTTCTTTCAATTGATTTATCCTCAGAGTCATATATTGTGCCATTAGATTCAATGTCTGCAATTATGTTGGGCTCTATAGTTACTAACCACTAAGTTGGGCTACAACTTTGCCATGCAAGTTTTGCTTATTTGTATCAATAATATTCTCATTACATCAGCAGTTTTGGTTTAGGCTGGGTGGCAATCCTATATGCAGTAGTGCCAACTTTCTAAACATTGGCCAGTTTTGTCAATATGGAGAAGAAGGAGATGGAACTATTGAAAGTTTAACAAACTCTACAATGGCATGTCCTATTCAAGCATGTCCAATAAATGATTTTTTTGAATATGTCCCAGAGTCCCCTGTGCCATGCTTTTGTGCTTCGCCTCTCAGAATCGGATACCGGCTTAAGAGCCCCAGTTTCTCTTATTTTCCTCCATATATTAATGGTTTTGAGAGGTACTTAGCAAATGCTCTGGAATTGGACATTTCTCAAATATATATAGATTCGTATTTTTGGGAAGTAGGTCCTCGTCTAAGGATGTATTTGAAGCTCTTTCCTTCATGGAATGGTGCGCATTCAAATACATTTAACTCAACTGAGGTTCAGCGAATAAGAGAAATATTCGTGTCTTGGAGTTTTCGTCACACTGACTTTTATGGACCATATGAGCTTCTCAATTTCACTCTACAGGGCCCTTATTCCCAGAGTATGTTTTCTGATCAAAGTGAATTTTCTGATTTCTTCACCAACTGATACTGGCTTGAATAATATTCTCTGTAATGTTGACTGTACATCATTATTTGGTGGTGCAGCAACATATCAAAATTCTAAGTATTACTGCTTTAGTACCAAAATATCATGCTTTTCTTATAAAATTTCACTTTGGAAAATAAACAAGTCATATGCTAGCATTGTTATTTCAACTCAGTAATCTGCATCTTAGATCTATGTTGAAAAATGATTCAGTTGCATATAATCATTATCGAAATCTTTCCTCACATTGATGGGTATATTTCCATCAGATGTTTCTAGCTGACTTTCGTGTATTTTTTTCATCATAAGATAGGACTGGGTAAGATGACAAAATGATAATCATCTCAACCATTTCCTTTTAAAGTATGACACATTTACGATTAGTACTCTGAATCTGTAACTTCTTTGACAGTCCCTATTCAACAAATAAATACACGATCATATCTAGTTTAAAATATTAACTGTACTAATAATAATATCTGTCAGACTCTTTGAAATAAACAGCAAGCAAGACCACACCATGAAAATGCAGATATCTTTCTTGATATGTAATTTAGTTCCCTAATGTCTGCCAATTCGTATTTCCTTTTTTTCTAATAGTGAATTTTGGCACCCAAAGTAAAGGAATCAGCAAAGGAGTTTTTGCAGCCATCATATTAGGTGCTGTTGCCTGTACTATTGCAGTATCTGCAATTGCCACACTTCTGATTTTTAGAAGACAAGCTAGATATTATCAGAATCTGTCAAGAAAAAGATTGTGTAAGTTCCTTACTATGATTAGTGAGAACTAATTTTTGTTTAATATGGTTGTCTCTGACTATCATGCAAGAAAGCATATGAGATTATTGTTTCGTTTGCAGCCATAAAAATATCCATGAAAGTTGATGGTGTGGAATTCTTCACTTTTAGAGAAATGGCTCATGCTACTGACCACTTTAACAGCTCAACTCAAGTTGGTCGAGGAGGTTATGGAAGGGTTTATAGAGGCATCTTAGCTGACAACACAGTTGTGGCAATAAAGCGTGCCGAAGATGGCTCCTTACAAGGCCAAAAAGAATTTTTGACTGAGATTAAATTGTTGTCCAGATTACACCACAGAAATCTAGTTTCTTTGGTTGGATACTGTGATGAAGAAGCGGAACAGGTAGATTTTGCGATGGTGAAATCCCAATTATTAATTTATCTCTTCTTTGCATGCAAGTGTTTTCTCTGGCAGCTTACTAAATCTAATGAGAAGAGCTTTGCTTGATGTGAGTTTTTTCGGTCCTATATTGGGATAGGCCTCTTTTGCCTGTCAGCTAATGCACTTTAAATAATCAGCCATAGCAAGAAGTGGAAAATCTTGCTGCTGAAGATGCACTACCTTACTCTATTTCTTTCATTCTGCCAATAGAATTGAACCACAAGTAGAATCATATTCGAATTCAACAAAAAGTTTTTGAATTCAATAATGAAATAAAATTGAATGAATACAATAAAAATTAGAAAAAAAAGAGGACTAATCATTTGAAAACTGAATTGATGCTGAAAGGACATTTAGTTTTATTAAATTGATTATGGAGAACGTAGAAAATATTTATGTGCTTCTTTGTTAAGTCATGCTTTACTGTTAATCTTCTTTTCTGTTACTTTTTCAATTTTATGAACATGCAAGGATCAATTAGATTATAGATAACATTTTGTCTTCCTGTCTTCTTTGTGCTTGACAGATGCTGATATATGAGTTCATGCCCAATGGAACCTTGCGGGACTGGCTTTCAGGTGTGAAATCTCTAAAAGTTGAATTTTTTTTTTCCCAATCTTCTCCGAGGCTTTATTTTTTTAAGGATTCAATTACAAGGCTTTATTTTCCAATGCTAAGTATGTAATTTTTCCGGTTTGAACAGATTGTGAGGATTACCTGCTAAAAGAGACAAACTAATAAAAAAAAATTCATTCTGGCGTTCTAACTAAACACAACTAATGATTTCACTATGAGTCATTGTTTAATTGAGGACATATAGCATGAACGTGGAGACTAACAATTAATGGTTACTGCATTGTGCAGCTAAAGCTAAAGGATCACTGAACTTTGTTACAAGATTGAAAATGGCACTGGACTCTGCTAAGGGTATTCTTTATCTCCATACTGAAGCAAACCCTCCAGTATTTCACCGTGATATCAAGGCCAGCAATATACTGCTCGACTCCAAGCTTACTGCTAAAGTTGCTGACTTTGGACTCTCACGTCTTGCACCTGTCCTGGATGACGAAGGAAATTTGCCTAATCACATATCCACAGTAGTCAAGGGAACTCCGGTGCGTTTGGCTCAGTATATATATAGTAAATATGCAAACTTATCTTTTTTGAATAGCCCTTATTTGGTGGGTTGGTAAAAATGTTGAAACTATGAATGCAGCCCTTATGAGTGTGTTTTCAAATATGATGCTCAAGTAGCTATGCTCTTCCTATTTTTCTGAGAATTAAATCCATTTCATTTGAAAACAACAAAGAAAAATCAATTTGTCCACTGTCTTTCCTTGACAATTATTTTCCATTCTTTCTGTGGCCAGAAGACTGCTTAAGATTTGCTAGATGATTAAGCTGTATCATCTTTTATACTGACTCTCTTTGTTTCCATTGTCCATTCAGGGATATCTTGATCCAGAATATTTTCTGACCCATAAGCTGACAGACAAGAGTGATGTCTACAGCCTTGGAATTGTATTTCTGGAGCTCTTAACTGGAATGCAGCCAATATCACATGGCAAAAACATTGTCCGCGAGGTACATACACCGACAGCTTAAAGGCATTCACTTCTCTTCTATTTATGCATATACATGAAGGAATTAATAGGGTACTAATTTGGAAGCTGAACGCTATGGATTTGTATCAGGTAACAATGGCTCATCAGTCAGGTATAATGTTCTCCATAATGGACAGCAGAATGGGATCTTATTCATCCGAATGTGTGGAGAGATTTATGTTGTTGGCACTTAGCTGTTGCAATGACAAGCCCGAGAATCGGCCATCGATGGCAGAAGTTGTGAGAGAGTTAGAGAAGATACTCAAAACGATGCAAGAGCCAGAACTTGATATTGCTAATTTATCAGAATCTGCTTCCCCATATTCAGGAGAATCAACATCTACATATTTTGGCAAGTCAGCATCTTCATCTTCATTCTATACCAGCAACGATCTGTACGTGTCAGCCAATGTTTCAGGAAGTGATCTTGTAAGTGGTGTCACTCCCATCATCAATCCTCGATAGCAGCAAAAAAAAA
>CATIWF010199864.1:0-16988 GCA_949630135.1 Balakata baccata
GACATAATTCCTACACAAGAAGTCGGAATGATGCCAACTATCATAGGTCATCCTTGTTTGGACATCTTGCTCATCTTCTTTAAGAGTAGGAGCGTTCTCAACTAAGAATCGTGCAAGATTCAAGGTAGTTAGGTAAAACAACATTTTCTGCTACCACCTCTTGAAATTCAATCCATTGAATTTTTCTGGTTTCTCTTCATGGTTCACAGGTACCGTTACAGGTACAACTGAAGAGACAACCTGAGCAATAGAAACTGATGGTTGGGATCCATCTTGAACATTAGTAGCAGCTACTATGTTCTCCATTTCACTGAAATAATAAACAAATACTATTAATTTCAAGAATTAATAAATCTGAATAAAGAATTAACAAACGAGAATTTGTCTTAAGATTGTTAGGTGAAAAAACAATAGGAAAAATTGTTAATTCAATATTCAAAAAATAAGAGAAATGGAAAACGATCTGAGGTCTATGTTCCACACAGTTTCCTTAAGACAAATTTGCCTTCTACCACCGGTGTTTAAGATAACCGGCGTTTGTCTTCCAGGATACAACATATTTCAAGTAGGTATTGAACACACAACAACTACTTACAGCGAACTAATAATTTGTCACAATCTCTATCACTTAAGAATAAGAAAGAAAAAGAAGAAAAAAACTTTTCAACAAGAAGCAAACTCAAACTCTCTAAACTTCTCTACAACATAAGCCAAAAACTCCTATTTATACTATATGGAGAAGATATGGGATTAATTGTGATTAATTTCATTTAAAAATTGTCAATAATGTCTTTGTAACTCTCAAATAATGGTAAAATTAATTTTTGAAATATCAAAAAATGAAATTTCAAAAGACTAATCTGGAACACAATCTACACGGGAATGTGAATTAGCCATGCACCCACTGCAGCACAACGACACATTTGTAACTCTCAAATAATTATGAAATTAATCTTTGAAACATCAAAAAATAAAATTTCAAAAAACAAGAAGCTCAAAAGACTAATCTGGTACACAATCCACACGAGAGTGTGGATTAGCCATGCACACACTGTAGCACAACAACACGGGCGTGTTGATCCACACGCCAGTTTCAGTGGTATGGTCATGTGGATCCACATGCCCGTTTCAGTGGTATAGCCGTATGGATCCATACGCGTGACAGACTACTAGTCGTGTGGATCAACACGAGAGTGTTGTTTCAATTTCCAAAAATAAAAAAAAATATGTAAAAATTGGACTTGGTCTGGACCACGAGATTTTGGGCCGACACTCGTACACCCATACATTGGTCTATCCCGGACTATAGATTTGCACCCCCGCTGCGCCTGAGCACGCGAGAGAGAGCATTCCATACTACTTTCTTACCCATATAAGAATGTATCTTAATATATAAATACATGTACAACTTCACATATTAGTGATGTGGGACAAAACTCTCACTTTCACTTTTTCTTTTTATATCTCCTTAGTAAGGAGTTTACTTTGAGTTTCAATTTTTATTTACACATTTTCTATTTTGAACATGTGAATACATTAATTCATAGTTCTCATGTCGCGGAACATATATCCAAGTCTTTTTTCCAAAATCGAGTTGTGAGATCAAACCGAATTATCCTCTCAGAATAGCTCATAATCACAATTTTTCTAATAATTTACATAATTAAGAAGTGACAACTTGCATAAGCAGCTTGTGCTGGAGAGAGTGCAGAATTGTTCCACAATTTTGAGTGCCTTTGGTTCCATATACTCTAGAGCATGGGCAAAGCTTAGTGAAAGCATTACCCCCAAAATTTTGAAACTTCTTCATATATATATATATATATATATATATATATAGTTTACTTACAAATTATGAAAAATATTTTTTATGCATTTTCAATATTTGATTCTCGCTTAATAAAATAATTAATTAGATAAAAGTATTTATAAGTACTAATATTAAAGTGACATATAATTACTTAATTTTTATTGAATTATATATTTGATTTTCATTTATATTAAGTTACAAGTATGAATGATTAAAATTTTTAATAAATTATGTCTTTTAACTTTTTAAAATTATTTAAAATTTATCAATCACATTTTTAATAAAAAAATAAGAAAACAATATTTTTTAACTCTGAGAATTTCATTATTAATGCATATATATAATAGTAAAAGGGAATGACTCTTTTAGTTTTCTTTAATATATTTTATTGTTTGAAGTAAGTTCAAGTTAAATTATTATTTTTGTTCTTATTTTTTAAATTGAATTTGATTAATTATCAATTGCTTGTTTATTTAATTTAGATAAAGGTTTACATAATTTTATTTTTTTATTGATTTTTATCAATTTCAATTTGGAATTCAACTTGTTCTTCTTCTTAATTATCAAGTATTATCTTTAATTTGCTAAATGTTTTAAGTTCTATCATAGTTAACAAAAAAATATTAATGTATTTTTCAAATATTTTCGTATTAAAAATGAAATTGATAAAACTTTTAATTCAAACTATATCATTAATGAAAGTCTTAAAAAAATATAAAGTGGTATTCAAGATTATATATTTTTATTTGCTAATTTATAAGTTATCCACGATTTTATATATATATAAATTACTTAATAACAGTTAAATTTAGCGAAAATTTTTTTTTTATAGAGAATTGTTACAACTTAGAATGCAAGTTTGGTTTTCCAAAACTTGGAGTAAACCTCTGCCACTCCTCCAGAGTGTAACAGCTCCTTTGCCCAACATTGCACCATCTCGCGAGCCCAAAAATGGAAAAACCAAGCACTGAAATCAGAATAAGCACTAGCACCAATGCTGATATTTGCCTCGGACCAGACATCTCTAGCAAAAGGACATTCTGCCAGTACATGCCAGATGGACTCCCCTGCAACACCACACTGCACATATGAGTTAATAATCTGCATACCTCTTTCTCGCAGCAGGTCCTTTAATATATATTGTTAAAGTATCAGTAATTTTGTGTGCAATTAAATCAAGTGGTTTAAAATCATTATATTATCAACTTTTAGTTTTATCTATTAATTATTAATAACTGATATTAAAAATTAATGATCTAATAATTCTAAAGTTATACATATAAATTACAATAGGTGCACCGCATAAACCTTCTGAAGTTAAATGAGTTATTATTTTTCGGCTTCTCAATTATAGCATTAGTTAATGTATGAGTATATATGTATTCACCAAATGTATATTTTTAACTATATGAACTTAAATTTTTTTACATGAGTGCCTAAATTCTCTACATTTCTTGAAGTATCTATCTCTCTTTCTAATATAAGAATATGAGTCATACTTTAAGAATAAAAAAGAAAATATATAGAAGCTAAATAGTATTTCTCTTTTTTTTTTTAATTTTAGTGAAAATAGAAGATAAATTATTTCTTTTATTTTTTGAAAAAATGGGGAAAATCATTGTTATTTAATTTATCAATCCATGAGGAGTTTGTGTTACATTGACTAATATGACTTTGAAATTATTATTGAGATAAAATCATTTTAAAATATATTGATTAAAGATAAATGAAGAATTATTGGAAACTAGAAATTCTAAAAAATAATAATTTTTTTAAATTTCCAATTTGATACTTTTAGTTAATTCAAATGAATCCGCATCTTAATTGTTTTCAAAAATATAAAATGGGTATATTTACCTTTAAATTTCAATCTTTTAACAATTTTACAACATTATGACAAATAATTATTGGGTTCACTCAACTTGGTATAGCAAAATGCAATCATGAGAACAATCATTTCAAGTTATTATAACACCATAACTTCTTGACTAATTCATAATTAGTATAATTGAATTAGTCTCAATGAAAGATAAAAAAAAAAAAGTAGAAAATTCTGGCTAAAATAATAATGCAAAATTAAATAATATTAATTTAATATGAAGGACATTAATTAATAATTTTATTTATAGGAGTCCTAGATGATTTGTCAAAAATCAAATGGAAAGAAAAAGTGTTGGGATGAAGGATCCTATAAAAAATTTGGTAGTCAAACTTTCATCCAGAGAAAAAAATGACAAATACCACTTTTCACTACCTAATACTCAAAGGTCAATGCTTATTTTAATGGGAAATATTTAATTAAAGATAAAAATTTAAAAAAATCAAATACAATAATTTTATGATGTAAATGAATTATTTTACAATTTTGCACTTTGATCTATTAATGATTTTAATAACTTTGTAATAAAACAAAATTACAAAAAAGTTTAATATATATTACTGTACGAAATTATAAAATATTTTATAAACTTTGTAGCAAATAAAATATAAATAATTTAAGAATATATAATAATTATATATGTAAACAATGTCTAGGTCTCCATAAAATAAATAAACAAATTTATAGGTAGTAGATAGGACCAATCCAGCGAGTCACTAACTACTTTTCCCGATTATTGACACTTTTTTTCCTTTTAAATTTAGAGAAAAATTATTATTTTATTTATTTTCCGGTGGTGTGACATAATGTATTATAATTTATTAAAATTTAAAAAAAAATATATGATTTGCATATTCTATTTCATTTTTGTTGAATTATATAGTCATTTTGTTAAATTTTAAAATATTTATTTTCAATAAAAAATATTATTTTTTGCTCAAAGAAATATTTGTATAATATGTCAAATATTATAAAATACGAGTACTATAAATCAAACTTATAATGAAGTATTAATACAATATATTAAACTTTTAGAGATTAAATAATACAATTTTCAAATATTAGAAGTACTTGTATATTATGTCAAACTAAATGAGGTAAATCGTATATTTTTCAAACCTCATAAATTATTAGTATATTATATCAAACAACATAGACAATTAATATTTTTTCCTTAAATTTATTATTTTCTTCTTTTTATTTTACCATTTACCTCAAAATAAGTGAATTACACTCACGATATTTTAATTATGTAAATCGTAACAAATCAGTATTTCAAAAATTATTTATGACATAAAAGTATTTCGATTTTTATTTTGTAACTAAATGACATTTTTATTTTAGCTGTTAGAGCATGTTTAACATTGCGTTTGAAAAAAATATTTTTTAGAAAAAAATTACATTTTTAACTTTTTTGAGTTTTGAAAACTATTTCTAGATAGAAACAGGTAAATAATTGTTTTTTCCATAAACAGATTTAAAAAAAATAATTTATAAAAAATTAAAAAAATTAATTAGAATTTCATAGCAATCTCAAATTAAAATATCTCCTTAATTTCTCTAACAAAAGAGTTAAATTTTATAAAAATAAATACTCAATTGAAGACTGTTTCATTTAATTACAAAATAAAAATATTTTTATATTATAAATAATTTTAAAAATAATAATTTATATAATTATAGTTACATGTACGTAATTTACCCTCTTTTATAACCAATAATACAGCAAAAAATAATAATAATCTTCGTTGATTTTCTAGAATCTGATCTCCCTCTTTCTCTTTATTTCCATCCTCTTCTATATACACAATACAGTCCTCTTCATATCCCAAATTCTCCCTCTAAAAGTTCACTTCAAGATTTGATTTAAAAAAAAACCCCTTAAAACCCAAATTCTCTCTCGAAAAATCCAGAAAAGATTTGAACTTTTTTGGAGAAGCAGTGTTTCTGGTTTCTGGGTTTTGATTAATGATGCTGCAGATTTTCTTTACAGTGGCTTTCTCAGCTGTGCCATTAACTCTTTATATTCCACCTATGAGGAGCTTGAATCACTTTGTGGAAACCATGGAAGATCTGTTGAGAGAGTCCAGAGCTTATACTAATAGAATCTACCCACGTGCCAGGCACGTTTGGTCTAGGCTTTTGGATCTCATGCTTTGCAATTGGAGGTTAGATTAATTAATGTTGATTAAATTTATAATTAGATATGTAGCTCTTCACTGTACATTCTTTTTCTTTCTTTTCTTGAATTTGTTTTGAAATCTTCTAGGTTTGTTTCTTGTTTTGTGTATTTTCTTTTTTTCCTTCAAATTCCGGGATTATGACTTTCTTTAGAAAGAAAGAGATTTGTGAACATTTTCTTGAGGATGTTGATGTATTAATAAAGATTGCTCTACTCTCTCTTCATCTTTTGGGTTCCTTCTTCTATGAATAATTCTTCTTTTCTTTTCTTTTCTTTTTGAAGAATAATTCTTCTTTTCTTTTTAACTTGCAGGAGATCTGTTTTCTCCCTTATTTTATCTATAAAATTATTAGAATTCCACATGAAATTTGAATTGATAATTTCATAATTCAATAATATTTTTTTCCAGATTTCTTTTAAACTCGGGATTTTGGATTTGTTTGTGAATTATAATATTAATATGGTTTTAATTTTGACATTTCATACTGAAGAAGGCCACACAAATAGTTCCATTTGCAAGATCAATGCATGGCCCATTTAACAATATTGTATTATTTTCTTCTTCTTTTTTTTATCATTAATGAGAATCAATTTATATTTATTTGTCATGTGTATTTTTCAACATAATGGATCAAAATTACAAGTGTACATATTTTATTATACTAAAGATTGAAGTACAAATATTTTTTAAGTCTGAAAAATTAATAATGAATCAAACTGAAAAATTGCATCTGGTAGAAGGAGCTGATAGAATTCGGGCAGAAAGGGAGGGAACATGAGATTAGGATGCCAGTGAAGTAATGCTTGTAACCAAAAGCAAAAATTGGTTACAAAAAATCAATATTAGCAAAAGTACAAAAACTATAATAGCACTGAGGTAATCCCATTCATGGCCAGGACAAAAACTATTAAGTATAACAGTGTTAAATGGTTTGTTGTTTTTTCAATATTCTATGCATTGATCTTTCTAATGCATCTCTCAGCTCCTTTTCATAATTATCTATAATATGACTCGATTAAAGACAAAGAGTACTTGCCTTATCTATTGTTGCTTCTACCTATTATGGGATGAAATTAATTTTCTGCATTTCCCAGTTAATGATCCGGTCGAATTGAACCGGATACACCCAATTTTATGAGTATAGAGTATAGACAATGAACAATCGCAGAACTACATAAACTAAAGAGTGAACAATTACATTCCTTTAACTTTTTTAAATGTATATAGTAGTACGTAAATTTGTACAATTTTTTATTTTTTAAGATTAGTCCTCTTATTTTTTTATCCCTGATTTGTGCTTCCGGCTCTTTACACCTAAGTCAGATTCCGCCACTGACAATGAAATGGTAACATTTACATTATCATCTTTCAATTAAAACATGTCTACATTGAGAGCAGAAAGGACCAAGAGCGGGAAGATCAACTCTATATACTTCTTTCACCATACTTGGCATAAATTGCATTTGCTGAGATAAACTTCAGTGCAATTGAATGATTAATTACAGTTTCTCTTATTGACATCAAATGAATCAAGTGAAGGTATGCGCCTACGAATATGGACCTATGAATAGGATTTCAACTATTGAATAAAGAAAGAATGAAAAGAATGAATGAATATTAGAATCTATTGCAAGTATTCAATCATTTTAGCTGGATAGCGTGCAGGGCTTAAGGAACCAGAATACATCCAAAGCTTTAGCTTCTTTTCCTTCCACAATGGAAAAGCTTCTGCTTTTGTCCTCGGTTTCCTCCTTATTCGGCGTCACTTCTTGAAGCATGCCCCTCTCCTGTGACAGGTTTAAAAATCATTTTAATGCAATTTCGAGCGATTACTATAACAATTGACTGTCAAGTAATTGTCAAAAGAACAGTGGACTTGGTTCCATATGGGAACAAATTTGGTTTATGGGTTTTTTCCAACAATTTTCAAGCATTTAATAGCTTCTGCTAATTAATATTTCAATTCCTAACATGTGAACAATATTTTTTGAATTATTGGTTCTATCCAATAACATTGAAACGTATATCACAGCTTCTATCCCATTGGTTAATATTTCAATTTCCTGACTAGGCACACTTCAAAATTTTTCTCCAACTTTGATAGGGCTGCTAACTTTTTTTGAATCTAAATCTTTCAAACTGCTAAAATGACTAGTAGTTTGAATTTAATCCAAGCTATTCAAATTCATAATTAAGGATATTCTACCTCAGAACTCAATGTTTAATGAAAAAGATCTACTTATTGTTAAGACAGAACAAGTATGAAAGCAATTCAATCACATAAACATACCATGAGCCTGGATTTTGAAGCCTTTAAAGGATTGGTTTTGGTGGGAGCACGAGTGGCAGAGAAGCATTGAGGAGAAGGAGGATTTGTCCTAATAAGCAATGAGCGCTCCTCTCCTTTGCGCTTCACATTTTCCAAATTTAGAGGGGCAGGAATGTTCTCGGCATCGTCAATTACTCTGAACAACAATTTAACAACAATACTTTAGTTGCTTTTAATTTATTATGCAAATGCAAACACAAACTATCTTCATTCATTTGCTTAGTTTATGCAAAAAGTTTCCAGCAAATGCATAGGTCCATCTTCAAATTGCCAGCTCTCAACGTGCAATAATTATGGCACACGCAAACATGTATTATATGCATATGTAAGCTTAATTAAATCATGCACGATTCCATTTTCATTTTGCTAACTTTAGATTATAGCTGATGTGAATAAACAATATCCATGTATAATGTGAGCAAATTTAGAGCTTTTTAGAGAATCAGCAAATGTGATCTACATCAGTTCAACCTCATAAAGAATAAATCCAGAACCTAACTACAAGAATATGTCCTATATTCGATTTAAACCTGCGGCCTTTTAATTGTTTGTTGATCCGTATGCACAGCAAAAACACGCTTAAAATAAAAGCAAAGATGGGGTGATTAACTTACTTTATCCTCCTTTGCTTCCCTTTGACAACTCCTTTCTCAATTCCTTCAGATTTCTCTCTATCCACTTCAAGCAATGGCTTCCTCTCTTTCTCCTTCAAATTCACCTCCCCAAAAACCTCTCTAGAAACTTGATGCACCACTCCAAAATCTTTCTTCCCTCCCACAGAACTGTCCTTTTCATTCAACTTCTCATCACCCTCTCTCTCCCTTGCCCTTGTGGCTATTTTCTTCAACTCATTGCAGAACTCACTAATATGACTTAGTATATCCTTACCTGCAAACAAATTCCTCGCTGATAATGTGCTTTTTAGCTTAGGTGTCTGATTGTTTTGTGAGATATCATCTACTGGATTCTTTTTCTCAGTGCTTGATTTGATCATTGCTTTCATGAACTTAGCTTGGTAAGTCGGTGGTGTTGATAAATTTGGATCCTGGTTTTCACCACCTTCACTAAATATGGATCTATCACAAGATGTAAATGAAGTCTGACTTTGTCCTCTCCTCTTCAATTTTGCATCTCTACATCGAAAAATAAAGGAAATTAAATGATTAGAACATCTTTAATGAATCCATTCTACTAGAGCGCTAACAACTAGTAATGGGTCTCTCGTTTTACCTTAGATTCCAGTTGCCAAGAGGGTTTTTAGATTTGTCAGCTGAGCGAATGGACTACGACAGATAAATTCAACAAAAAGAAATCAGACGAGTACCCAACAAAATTAGAATAATCCAATTTTAGAACTAATAGTGTCAAAGTAGGAAAGAAAAGAAAATCTAAAGACCCATGCAATCAAGTCTACCAATTCAATTAGTTTATCTATGAATTCTTAAAATTTACTATTTTCCCTCATTTTCTAAGTGACCAAATAATGTTACAAAACAAAGAAAAGATCAGGGTAGCTAAAATTAGAAACCTTTGAAGTCGAATTTGTTCTCAAGAAATCCTCAGCAACCTTTGGATGCTTACAATCTGAAATAAACAAAAAGTAGAAAAAAATCATGAGATAGAGCTAAGCTAAGAACTACCCAAATAAGTAAAACAGGTGAAAAATTCATACCAGGTCTACAGAACCAAGATTCATCATCAACGGAGTCATCTTCAGGGTTCAAGAAATCAACCCATTTAGGTGCGTTTATATTCTCATACAATTTGTCTTCTACAAATATGGATTCTAACTTTTTCCAGTCTATTTTTGCGGGTTCCATTGTAAAGAAAAGAGCTTTTCAAGACCCAGAGATTAATTTACAGCTACTGTTGTAGATTTTAGAGAGAGAGAAAGAAAGGGGAGCTTTAGAGAAAGAAACAGAACCCAGAAATTGAGGGCGGAGGTCTTTCTTTCTTTTAGAGACCGTGTCAGAATGCAACCGTTAGTAGATAGACTACTAGAAAGAATACGAGGGAGAGAGTGAACGTTGGTGTCTAATTAGTTTTCTGACCGTTGGGGAATATTAGTAATTAATTATAGTTTTGTCAATCTTTCTTTCCTTCTTTTCTTTTTTTTTTTTTTTTTTTTGAGATTTCATTTGGTCAAAATCATTCATAAGACCTCTAAAGGATTTGTGTATTCGGTCTAACCCCTTAAAATTTTAATTTATCACATTAAACCTTTAAATAATTATTTTTTTTGGCATCAAATCCTAATTTATAGGAAGTTGATCTGATGGATTAGGGGGAGAACGGAGAAAGGAGAAAAGAGAGTGGAGTACAGGTGGGATAATATTGGAAAGTGAAGATCAAGAAAGGAAATATTTGGGATTATGTTCAAATGTTGGTTAAAATTAATAATAATAAATAATTTTAATTATAGCAAAATTTTATTTAAATCTTTTTAACCAAGCAGCAGTTGGTGTTTACACTCTAAAGCTAATCCCACATGAGCTATTAGTGGAAAGATCCTTAATTAATTTTCTTCACATCAAAATTCGAAAAAAAGAGGGATTTGTAATAAAAAAATTAGAGTGCTACGTCCTGAATTTTGCGATATTATTTGTCTTATTGAGGAAAAAAAATGAAAATATGGGGCATAATTGAAAATTTTTTATTTTTTGACGAAATAATTAAATAAAAAAACCGCAAATTTCTTCGAAGCAGAAAACATAACAGAAATTCAGAAAGGAAAGGAAAGGAGATCCGAAATCATGATACTTGCGGTATTGTTTGCAAATGTGGAAGGCAACATTTTGATTGAACAATACGCATAAATCTCCTCCAACTCCATCATGCTCCATGATCACAAGCATCTTTCTTTATGCGTCTCACCGAAATTAGATCAATATAATCCTGCTCTTGAGCTGCTTTGTTCTTGTTCTTGGTTTGTTTTTTTTTTTGTAAATTTTGATAGGATTCTCTTGATCTTGGAAACCCTTTGGGCTACGTATTTTAGATCTTAACGGGTTTTGGATGTTATTGAATTTCAGTAATATTTCTCCTCAAAAATTTCAGTAATATTACTTTGGTGAATATTAGTAGTTATTTTTATGTCATGGTCCTGCTTTCTGCTTTTAAGGGGGGAAAATAAAGTTCCCTTGATTGAACTTTATGAAGATTCAAATGACTTCCTAATTCTTATTGATTATTTTAACAAGTATGATTTCCTGAAGGCTAATAATCAGGACCATTTTCAGTTGTCATCAAGACCCTATTTTGAGTGGACAACTGCTTGCGAACACAAACACGGTCTTGAGTTTATTGTTAAGCTGTGAAAAGATCAAATGCTTCAAAAATAATCTCTCCTTTTCTGCATTATCTAGATTATTGACTGGTGGATTTGTAATATTACTTATAAGAGGAATGGCTCAAAAGTTATTTCCAAGTCTTTATCTGTTCATCATATTGCAGTTCTACTGGAGTTCCGGCTGAGGAACGGCTGCACTGGAAATCTTTCTTGGCCAAGCTGGAGGCAGATAATCTTAAAGGTGTTAAAAATGAAGAGCTTCTTGTTGCTTCCCACAAGTATGTTACTTCTGATCCTTCAAGAGAGAACTCAGTGCAGCTAACCACTAAAATGTTATTTGTAATTTGCATACTTATATAATACCTCTACAAACAAGATAGATCTCATCTACTGCAAATCTGTTTAAGTTGTCTGATTGAGAGTTTCGAGAGTCCTAGTTTTCGTTTTCCTGGAGCTGTTTTGATTCTATCTTCATTAACTTTGTTGATGACTAGGTCTATACCTTGAAAAGTGCCTTGGAAAGCTAACTAACTTGTCATGTGTGAAAAATTTTCATTAAAGTCATGTGAGTTGCAATTTAAAAGCTGGATCTCTACATCATCTTTAGAGTACAAGACGTGCCTATTTCTTCACCAAAAATGTTTTTTCCAATCCTATGAGTTATTTTTATTGTTTATTTTTCTATCTTACCAGATCGGTTTATATCTTGGGGATGTCAGTATTTTTGTTGTTGGCAAGGACGAGTACGAACTTGCATGTGAGTTTATGTATATTACTTATTTTAACAGTTATGTACTTGTTTATGCGAAGAATATGGGAAGCCAATTAAGCTTATAGAAGATCATAGTGAGGTCGAAGACCCTTCAATTCATAGATCCCTTTAATACATCTTATATTATGATGACTTAGCAATCAAAGGTATACCTTTTTTCGATCTTGACTTGAAGTTTCTGGCATGCTATGAGGACCAGGCTCAGTTCCTCTAATGAGATCTTGCTACCCAACAATCTTTCACTGCCTGCAACTAAAACCTGGGTTTTACTGAGAAGTAAGGAAAAAATTGAACCTCTGATTCCTGAGAAATTAAACTATATAGAAATTATAAAAACAGGAATAGTGGCAAGGTGCTGAGAGTTGGCTGATACTGTTGATTTTATTTCTAATTTCTAGGAGACTACCATGAGGAAGTTTCCACCTCCATACGAAATAGATCCCAAACCAACATCCCTACTCATCAAATGCCCCCAGTAGCCCAAGAACCACATATTACCAAGTCTAACCTATATGAGACAATGAAAAGCCTTATGAGAGAGTTCCATTCCCAACAAGGGGACTTTGATCACAGTCTCCGGAACACCTCGTTGTTGGTCAATCACATGGTACAAGCCCCTTTTCTAGACATAAAGTTACAACGACTACCTACACATGATAACTCTGGAGAATCTCGAAGCCATGTCTCTCAGTTTTGTACAACCATGGCTTTGTACACAAATCAAGATTTGGTACTCTGCAAGGTCTTTCCAACCACATTGGTTGGCCTAGCCCAGTAATGGTACGAGGGTCTCAAACCCAATAGTATACAAATTTAAGCAGTTAGCCCAACTTTACAACACACGCTTTGTCACCAGCATGCGAATTCGCAAAGTATCAGCCGATCTACAGAAAGTGTACTAAAAGAAGGATAAGACATTACGAGAATATGTCAAGTGCTTTAATAAAGAGGTCATACTGGTGGATGACTTGGATCATAGTGTTGTAATCTGGGCATTCATAGCATGAACCACCTCTATGCTCTTATACAACTCGTTGAATCTAGACAAACTGTACACTTTCATCGATCTTATGATCCAGGCTAGGCAACACATACAATTAAATGAAACTATGAGAGCTGATGGTGACATGCCCAAAGTTTGGACTCCAATGATGGTGAGATCTCTCAAATGATGTGATCTACCCTTAGGATCGCACTACAAAATAAAAATGATCGGCGGGACCAGTCATCTTATCGGGCACCTTCAGATCGAAGAAAGGGATACCAGGAATGTTCTCATCTATATGATAAAATGTATACCCCTCTAATAGTCTCTAAAGGATAAGTCTTGATGGCTACTAAACACACCGGAGAGCAACTCAAGTGGCCTAACAAACTTAGTTCCAAACACCCTGAGAAGAGAGACCAAAGCAGATATTGTGATTTCCACAGAGACCATGGCCATGATACGAAAGAATGTTGGCAACTCTGTGATGAGATTGAACATCTCATTCAGAGAGGATCGCTTTATCCACTCAAAGTCCCAAAATGAAAGATCTAGGATGCGAGCATCCTCACACTTAAATACAACATTTAAAGGGCTCATAGGGGAACCATCTGCTCAGATCAACATCATTGTTAGTGGGGTAAACTTGTCAAAACCCACCATATCCCATTACTTTCTTTGAGAGAGACGAACTCTGGTTGCCTCATGACCATGAAGATGCACTTGTCATAGATGGTCGCATCCACAATATATTGATCAAAAGAATCCTTGTTGACGATGGCAATGCCATAAATTTGATGACATTATAAGTGTTCCGAGAGTTGACGGGATCTCCCTCAGACCTCTAACCAATCTCTATACTGCTTGTAGGATTGGGTGAACAACCAGTCCCAATCGAAGGGTCAGCATGGATGACAATGCAAATTGGCACTGATGAAAGATATGAAGACTTCCCGATGAATTTCATGGTCATTGATATCCCTTTTGCATATAACTTGATTTTAGGAAGGCCTTTTCTCTACGATACTTGTGCATCCACCAACATTTGATAATTGATGATGAAGATACCTACCACCCAGGGAAAGATCATGTTAAAAGGAGATAGAGAGGCAACCAGCACCGCCTATATGATGGCTCTTAAGGGTGTCATAGAAGCCTTAACCGTGGAAACCCTGACTGCAGGATCAATAGGAGAAGGCCCAGCATCCATGGAAGACATAGAAATAGATGTGCTTAGTCAAGGGAGGAGTGTTCAAATAGGAGGGAATCTGGATACTGAGGTCAAAGTTGATATCCTTTCGACTCTGAAAGAGCACATTGACGCTTTTACTTGAACCCCACAAGATATCCAAGGGGTCAATCCAAATGTCACCACTCATTGTCTAAATGTGAACAAGCAAGCCAAACCAGTAATGCAGAAAGAAAATGGAGGCACGCTCCACACAAGTAGGCGGCTATTTCTGGTGAAATAGACAAACTCCTAAATGCAGGATTCATTAAGGAAGTTTGTTACCCCGAATGGGTTTCCAATGTGGTGATGGTGAAAAAACCCAACGATAAATGGCATATGTGTGTCGACTTCACTAACCTGAATAAAGCTTACCCAAAAGACTCGTATCCTTTCCCTAACATCAACCAATTGGTTAACTCCACTGCTAGATACAGGATGTATGCATTCATGGATGCCTATGTCGGGTACCATCAGATACCGATGGACCTGAAAGATCAGGAGAAAACCATATTTATCACAGACTGAGGCCTCTACTACTACACCTCCATGCCATTCGGTCTAAAAAATACCGGTGCCACATACCAGCTTATGGTAAATACAATGTTTAAAGATCAGATTGACAAGAATGTTGAAGTCTACATTGATGATATGATCATTAAGAGCGCTAGACCACAGGATCACTCACATGATATTAGAGAAGCACTCATAGTCCTCAAGACATATGTGTTGAAGCTGAACCCCGAAAAGTGTCTTTGGTGTACGATCTAGAAAGTTCCTTGCATCCATGATCTTTCAAAAAGGGATTAAAGCCAACCTAGAAAAAAATAAAAGCAATTTTAGACATGCTCCCTCCTAGGACCATTAAAGAAGTGCAGAAACTCAATACTATCTTAGGGCATTTTATCTCTTACTCAGCCAGAAGATGCTTGCCATTCTATGATGTTCTTAAATGTTTAAAAAAATTTGAATGGAATAAACAGTGTCAAAAAGCTTTTAAGGATCTCAAAACTTTCCTCACACCACCTCATTTGCTTAGCTGCCCCGTTGCCGGTGAAACTTTATTCCTTTACCTTTCCACAACACTTGAAATTATAGGAGCAGTTTTGATTCAAGAGGATCGATGAGAGTAGTATCCCATATATTATTGCAGCCAAATCATACGGGGAGCAGAAACTAGATACTCCAAATTGAAAAAAATGGCATTTGTCCTCTTTCTAGACCTTATTTTAAGGGCTTCCAGATTATAGTCCTCACATATCACCTTCTCAAAAAGATCTTACATAGAGTAGATGTAACTGGATGTATGGTGGAATGGGCCATTCAGATTAGTAGTTTTGGTGTCCAGTATGAACCAATGAAGGTGATGAAAGCTCAAATCCTTGCTAATTTTATAACAGAATATAGCATAGACGAGCAGGAGGAAAAACAGTCATGTAGTGAGTCCTAGATCTTGCATGTTGATAGGGCAAAGCCGAAGCCGGTATCATTCTCACCAGTTCCACCAGATTCAAGATTGAGTATGCGGTATAAATATTGTTTCCCACAAATAAGAACATCATTAAATATGAAGCCATGCTCTTAGGAATACAAGTAGCAAGGAAAGTAAGACCAGCAAGTCTCATCATCTTGAGCAACTCCTAATTAGTCACTCGACAAATAACAAAGGAGTTTGATACAAAAGAAACTAAAATGATAAAATATCTAGAACAAGTACGACAATAGATCGCATATCTCAACAAGGGAGGGGTCAAATTGTCCCTGGAATAAATCCTTCAATCCTACAATATGGAAGCAGATGCCTTATCCAAACTCGCATTAGAAGGAGGACATTTCCCCTTAAATGTGTTGACACGATCACTTCCCTCATCGAGTCAACAGCTAAACCAATCTTCATAGCAGATGCAGATAGTTGGATGAGACCAATTATTGAATGGTCGGAAGAAGGCAAGCTCCCAGAACATGAATGTAAACACAAGAGGCTTCTGAAGAATGCATCAATATATTCTTTTCACAATGGAATCCTATACAAGAGATCCTACACCCACCCATGGCTTAAATGTGTAAAACCGATAAAAGGAGTATACATCTTGAGAGAAATACATGAGAGCATCGGTGGAGCACACGAAGGCACTGAGGCACAACAAGAAAGGCCTTTTTGCAAGGTTACTACTGGCCCATAATGGCTAAGGATGCTAAGCTCATGGTCGAAAGATGTGATCATTGTTAGAAGCATAACTGTTACATTAACGCTCCGCCAGACAATCAGCACCCCCTAGGAGCAGTATGGCCATTCACCTAGTGCAGAATTGACATTGTAGGCCCCTTCCCTATAGCCAAGCCATAGAAGAAATTCCTCATAATAGATGTGGATTGTAATGCCCGTAATTTAGGTTCAGATAATTAATATGTTTAATTGCCGCAATTAGTATTATTAGAGTCTAAAATTGAGGTTTAAAGATTTATAAAAGATTTTATTTTTGTTGTGGGTGATTTAATTAAAAAAATATAAA
>CATIWF010199955.1:0-31418 GCA_949630135.1 Balakata baccata
TGTACCTAGTACCAAAAAATACTATCTAGTCAAATTGTTTACTTTAATTAATTTAACTATGTCAACTTCTATTAATTTTGATTTAATCATTTTATACCATTTAATTTCTAATACTTTATAACCCTTATTTAATTTATGACTCGATACGTGCGACTTACTTCTATTGCGATAAACCGACACGTAACAACTCTATCTTTTGAGCACGTTCAAGCCAAAATCCGATTTATGCATGTGTTTTATGTGAATGTCATATATAAAATGAATATGTCAAAATGAAATGCGTGTGATAATGCATGTATGGACGGTCGAGGATATTACATATAGGAAGCCATGTCACTTTGCTCGTGATTACATTGAGCCAAAGGTATTGTATGACCAAATTCATCCCCCTAATTTATATGTTAGTAGTTGCTTGATGCTTGCTAAAATTGTTTCTTATTGGATTGTAGACTCAGCTGCAACCGACCACATAGTGAGGGACCGATATGCTTTTGTAGAGTTTTTATCAGATTCCAAAAGGGAGTCAAAGTATTTATATGGAGAATAATGTTTCAGCGGATGTCCTTGGAATTGGCACCTGCAAGCTGGTGATGTAGGGAGACTGCACTCTTTATCTCCATGATGTACTTTATGCTCCTGAAGTTCGGCAAAATCTTGTTTCTGTGCTTGTTTTGTTAGGACTTGGTTCTAAAATTGTTTTTGAGAATTGTTGTGTGAAAGTACTTTTAGATGATATTTATTATGGTTCTGGATACTTGCTAAATGGTTTTATTGTATTGGATACTATCCCTATTAATGTGGATGTTTTCTATTTTTATTGTTGGAAATTCTAGTAATGTTACATTAAATGATGATATTAAATGGCATGCTAGATTAGGACATATAGGGCAAGATCCCTTAAAAAGACTAGTGAAGGCTGGTCTTTCAGGTTCAATTGAGAAAATTGATTTGCCTGTTTATGAGCATTGCGTAGATAGAAAAGCAACAAGATTACCATTTGGCAAAGCCAAGAGAGCCTCATTTCCTTTATAGCTTATTAATTCTGAAATTTATTGCCCAGTGAATGTGAAAGCAAAACATAGCACTCATTATTTCATCACATTTATAGATGAATTCACTAGATATGGTCATATTTATTTAATCTCCCATAAATCTGAAGCATAGGAACGCTTTATACGTTATAGTAAATTAGTTGTGAATCAATTAAATGCAAATATTAAAGCATTAAGGACCGAGTGAGGATATGAGTATCTAACTTAATTAAAAATTATTGTGATGATAAGGGTATAGCTAAGTAGCTAACTATTCCTTCTACTCCATAAAAAAATGGTGTAGTAGAAAGAAAAAATAAAACCCTATTGGATATGGTTAGATCAATGATGGCACAAACTAACTTATCTATTTCCTTTTGGGGAGATATGCTAATAACTGCAGCCTATATTCTTAATCGTGTGCCATCTAAAACTATTCCTTCCACTCCAAGCAAGTTATGGAAAGGAGAAAATCCTGACTTAAGTAAAATGCACCCATAAGGTTGCGCTGCTTATATCTATATCAATTCTTATGAATATGGGAAACTTTGTCCAAGGGGGAAGAAATTTATCTTTATAAGATATTTAGAATTCTCCAAAGGATATGTATTTTGAGCAAAAGATGCAATTGGAAGAGTAATAGAAATTGAGTCACGAGATGTCATTTTCTTAAAAAAGGACTTTCTTGAAAGAGGTGAGATAAATGGAGATTTCCGACTTTATAAAATGGAAAATCCTAAAACTAGTAGGAGTGCAATAATGGTTGATTTAATACCTACAGAGCAAAACAATATGGAATATGAAGCTCCTCCTAAAGCTAATTTGAGTGATATGTTGACTAATTTTGCCCTTATGGAGCAATATAAAAATCAATCTCAACCTTAATGTAGTAATCATGAAAGAATTCCTTATTGTCAATTTGAGATTGAGGGGGAAGCTTTCATGATTGCTCTACATGAAGAAAAGCCTAAAATAGTGCATCAAGTTCTTTCTAGTCCTAAAGCAAAAGAGTGGATTAAAGCTATGGAAGAGGAAATGGATTTGATGAAATCTAACCGAGTTTGGGATTTGGTAGATTTACTGCCAGGTTGTAAGACCATTAGGAGTAAATGGGTTCTCAAAATTAAACATAAGGTGGTTGGGACAATTGAAAGATACAAAGCTTGATTAGTAGCCAAGGGTTACACACAACAAGAGCGAATTGACTATTAAGATACATTCTCACCTATTGTTAGGTTTGCGTCAATTTGCCTCATTCTAGCTATTGCAGCTCAGATGGACTTAGAATTATATCAAATGGACGTTAAGACTACTTTTCGCAGTGGAGAACTAGATGAAGGAATCTATATGGATCAACCTTTAGGCTTTGAGCTTAAGGGATAAGAACGTAAAGTATGCAGACTCAAGAGATCCATTTATGGTCTTAAGCAAGCTTCAAGACAATGGAATCTCAAATTTCATCAAGTCATGTTAAAAGATGCCTTCATGATGATGGAGGAAGATCATTGCGTGTATGTTAAACATTCAAACATTGGTTTCATAATTTTGTCCTTGTAATCATAAGTTGATTGATATTACCAACAAATGGTTATCATCGAACTTTGAAATGAAAGATATGGGTGAGGCTAGTTATGTGCTTGGTGTTAAGATCCTTAGGGATCACTCGAAAAGGCTTTTAAGTCTATCTCAAGAGACCTATATTAAGAAAATATTAGAGCGTTATCATATACATGATAATAAGCCCATGGATACCCCAATTGAAAGGAATATGAGCCTTAGTCTTGATATATGTCCCATGACAATTGATGAAAAAGAACGAATGTCCAAAGTACCGTACTCCAGCGCTGTTGCAAGTATGATATATACAATGATGTGCACAAGTCCAGACATTTACTATGCTGTAGGGCTAGTAAGCATATTTTAATCTAATCTAGGACTAAAACACTGGATGGCAATCAATAGGATTTTAAGATATCGAAAAGGAACTTCAGACTATGTTCTATGTTACCAAGGGAAAGATTTGCACGTAATTGGTTATGTTGATGCTGATTGGGGAGGTGATCTTGATCAATGCAAATCAACTTCTAGATATGTATTTTTGCTAAATAAGTGTACAATTTCATGAAGTAGCAAGAAGTAATCTTGTATAGCTTTTTCAACAATGGAAGCAGAATACATAGCGTGTTCTTCAGCTATACAAGAGTTAGTTTGCCTAAGAAGGATTTTGCAGCACCTAGAAATTGTTGAAACATCATTTGAACCTATCATAATATATTGGGATAGTATGGTTGCATTAGCCTATGCTAAGGATATGAAATATCATGGAAAGACTAAACATATCCAGATTAGACATCACTACATTAGAGACATGATAGCAGAAAAAGAAGTGGTTCTGAAACACATTTCGACAAGTAAAATGGTAGCAGATCCTTTTACAAAACCAATAGTTAGGGATGCATTTGTTAGACATGTAAAATCCCTTGGCTTATGCATAATGTGAACATTTTGTAAATATTGACAGACCACTTATTTTGTATATAATGAAATCAAAGGCATATTTATTTAATTCGTTGTTTGCAAATTCTTTTTAAATATATGAATATTTTGTATATGCCTGTCAGCACAATTCGATCAAGTATGTCATTGGACTTGGATTGACTCTTTCACATGAGTAATCGCCTCTAGTGCTTTTGAATTAGTAGAGATGAGACCCAATAGTTTGGATGACCAAGACGCAGTGGGAGCAGTTTTAGTCACATTATTCAAAAGGTCACATTGATAAGAATTCAGATGAGATTTTTCATTTATAAGAATCTAGATGAGATTCTTCATTTATTAGAATCAATATGAATGATTTTCCCATCATTCATGTGTAATGCCTACTAATTAGGGTCTAGTTAGAATAAGTGGAAATCACATAAAGGATATAAGGAATAAAATTGAATAAATGATTAAACTAGAGATTAAAATAAATTGAGTAAATGACTAAATTAGAAATTAAAATAAATTAAATTGATTGACATAGTTAATTTGATTAAATTAGACTACATGACTAAATTGCATTATGAATAAAGACTAGTGGAAATAGATACATGTGAATAATAATAATAATAATAATAATAATATAAAAAGGTACAAAATTATAAATAAAAAATAGAAATCTGGATGGGAAAGATGTTTAAATTGGTGGAGTTTTGTTTTTGGGTATAAAAAGCCTAACTTCTACACATTTCTCTCAATCTCCTCCATTTTTTCTCCTCCCCCAAAAATAACAATCCCTTTCCTGCATCCTTCCACTAGAAATAAAAATTTGCATAACCCCTTTCTTGCATCCTTCCACCAAAAATTTGCATCAAATTCACTCTAAATTAATTTGTTCTTAGTAAGTAATATTCTCTACATTGTTCTAGTGTCATTTAGAGCTATTAGGATTGTGTTCTAGTACCGATTTTGATGCCTATAAGAACTGATTCTAGAGAAATGTCAAACATGAAACTTGTAGATTCATGTCTTAGGTTTATGGTTATATAGATGATTTTGTGAGATTTGGTCTATAGAAAGAGATATATGAAATTGATTGAAAATGGTTCATGTAGGAGTATCAATAGGATATCCTACTGTATTGGCTTATTTTGATCATCTTAAGGGCCGAATTTAAGGAAATTCAAAACATAAAAGTTGTAGCACTATGTGTTTTCTAGTTCTCCACCAAATTTTGTATTAAATTTCTCTTATATAGGCTAAGGTCTTGTAAAATGAATCATGGCTATTCCTTTGATTGAGCTGCTTATGGTACCTATGCATCTCTAGTAATTTTGTACTTGGTTTTGGGCTATTTATAGATGGAATCAACCAAAGTACAAAATATCTTCTATGTCTTAGCTAAAATAGGAGAATTTTTACCTTAAATGGTTCTGTATTTTATGAGTTATGATCATAATAAAGGACACTAGTCGATTGTTATTCTGTGTTGGACCAGTTATACAATCCCTTATAATTAAGGACATTAGAGACCTAATTGATAAAAGTGGACATAAAAAATGTTCCAAATTGTCCATTCTAAGTATTTAAAAAGTTTCATTATAATATAATCTACACGTTACAATATATAAATTTTTAAAGTAAAGTACCTTAAAACTGCCAATGGGCAGGAAATAGGGCAAAATTTGGAATTATACTAAAACTTATGTAATGCTCTAAAATTTTTGAAATTATAATATGTTATAGTATTATATGGTAGATTTAATTAAAAATAAGAATTTTATTAATTGGACTTGTATAGTAAAAATAATAAAGTCGATAGTCCTAAAAGGTCATAGTGCCCTTAGGAGAAATTTTAGTTATTTATTTATACCATTCTAAGAATAAGCATTCTAACAAAGTATTGATTAATTATATTTTCAAATTAGGCTTGCAACAAATTGGACATTCCTATGGGTAGACAAGCTTCATAGTCTTGGATTTTGTAAGATTCTATAGAGGTGTGTATATACATGCATTTTAGTTCGCCATTATTGCATGTTTGTGTGTGTTAATTTATTTAATTTGTATGCTTTAAAAATAAATGTGTAATATGGAATGTTTGTAAATATATGATGGAAATGAGTTGATAATGGTTTTATATGCCCATTTCTTAACCTGTTGACTAACTTAGGATAGATGGTGCACCATTAAGGGGATTTATGGTACCGAATTATATATGATTTGAAAGGACAAGGTAGCTTAAGCTCAGGTATGAGTGCCCTTGATCCTACGATGCTAGCAATTATTTAATATCAAGTCAAGTTAGCTTAAGGTCGGGTGACAATGCACTTGACTTGAGATTTTAGTGAGTAGGATAGCTTAAGCTCGAGTATGAGCGCTCCTACTTCATACCTGTTATCTGGACAGTCCGAGAATGAGATTTGGGTTAATTATTCTAAAATGGGATACAGAAATTAGTTAAATGATATAGGAATAAAAATATGAATTGTTTATATGAGTTGACATGATATGAGTTATGTTTTCTTCATATAGTAAGCCAAATAAATAATTGAATTATATGTTAATGTATATTTGAATGTTTATTCTTTTATGACGTATATAATGTATTATTGTGAATCATTTCATGATATGCATTTGTGTGACTGTGTGAGAACTTTAATGCTTATATGTACTATTAAGTCGAAAACGGCTTATCGTATGGGTTCTCTGCATGCAGGTTTTGAAGCTGGTAGATAGTAGATTTCAAGTTGATCAAGAGAAGAAACCAATGCCCATATCATAGGAGATACTAAGACTGGCTTATGGGTCGGTTATCCTGTACTTTTGTTTTTGGTTTAATCATGCATATGGGTAGATAACATGTTTTGTTTATGTATTAAATATGTTTCGTATATTGTAAGTATTTAATATGTGAATGATAATTACAACAAGTGACATGTATAGATGTGAAATGATGATGTGTAATAAAATAAGCTAAAAAATACATGCCTAATCCGGTAAATAAATATATTCAGGTAAATAAAAATTAATAATTATATATATTTCAATTCAAACAGGTTAATTTAGTTCGTCATATAGTATTCCGCTTATATGGTATGATTATTCCTATTATATAGATGGGTTGTCACATCATGTGTCCATTAAGAGAAAGCTGAGTGTAAAACTTGTTGTTTGACATTATTTGAATGTGTAAACAAGGGTTTTAGGTTTGGCATTTTAAAAGTGATAAGACTAAGACTCATATGGTATTATTCATTTTATAATAAAGAGCAAGATATACACTCTTTTATTCGAAAGAATAAGAGTAGCTCCACCATAGAATGCATTTCATACTGCATGTACTAGACGACATGTTAGGAAGAGAAAGAATGGATCCCTACTTCGCTATGTGAATCCTAGAAATCTTAACTATGGATTTCAATTTTTTAAATTACCCTTTGTGAGTTTTGATTATATTATGAAGTGATGAATTAATGTTGGCTATCATAGGATGTATCTTATAATTATGACATGATTTGACTTAATGGAACACTCCTAGAATAGCGAATTAATTTTGATCCAATTGAAATGAGGATGAAAGAAAGAGTAGTTTTTGTTTATACACGAGCTACTTGTATTCACTGGCTAGAATTATTTCGTTTGGTAAACAATTGAAATAATTTAGAGTACAAAGTAATCGAAAAAGAGATTTGAGTATGGATTCTTGAGGGATTGAATAATACTCGATTATGTATATTAAGAAAGATACTTGGGGTAAATAAGCATAATGTAATGAATAAATACATCTCTGGAAAAGTCTCCTACACGACCTACAATTAGGTTTGTATATTAGAGCTCGACTATTCATGTACTGAAATATTGGAATATTTTTTTGGATGAGCAAAGCCCACTATGGGCAAGTGAGAGATGTTGGGCTTGACCCACCCCAAAGCCTTAAGGTATAAAAAGGGATGTTAATCCCACTTCCCACAAGTTACATAAATTGAAGAACATAAAATTGTTTCTAGTGCTTCTCTTTGTAAACTATTCATCCCAAAATTCGTCTAAGGAAGAAATGAAAGTGTTGTGCAGTGGAATTCATCCAGATTCTAGTAACCAATATTCTGAAGCATTGAAAATACAAGAATTCATGTTTCAATAAGTAAGTTTCTACTGCCTTTAGAATATTACAGTGTTCCATTCATGATGACATAAGTCTCTGACTAGCAAATTGTCATAACCTTCTTCAACAGCGGTAAGCGGCCTAAACTTATTGTCATTCATCAACCAAGGATCCCTCCATATATTCACATTATTACCATCTCCCAACCTCCACCTGTAGCCTTCTTTAAGCACAAATCTAGAATTCTAAATGCTCCTCCAAATTTGGCTAGGATTAGATCCCAATCTAGCCATTAGAAAATCCCCCATTTGAGTAGTATTTAGCTTTGATAACTTGAGAAACAAGAGCATGCAGATTAATTAACAGAAGGCATAATATATTTTAAGCTTAAGTTTTAGTTAATACAAGTTTATTTTTTATTTTTTTAATTAATTAATAGAACGTTATACAAGTTTCTCTATACCCTACTACGAATTGCATTAGCATTTTGAGTTAGTTCCCTCCTTAGCTTTTCCACTTTATTTCCTTTGATATAAATTAAATCACTAGCATAATCAAGGCATGTTTGGGATTCTTGTTAAGTATAAAATAATAATAGTAAAAAAAGAGCAGATATGTAATTTTTTTGGCTTAATTGACTGATATTTTTAATTTGGGATTCTTGTTAAGTATAAAAGGTATATTTATAATTTTTTAATTAATTGATTGAAATTTTTATAAACTATTTGTAATTTTTTATAAAGTATTTGTTAGGAAAATGGTATATAAATGTTAATTCAATATAAGGTCAAGAGCACAAGAAATGCTTTGAGACCTTTGTCCCACACAATATCCTTAAAATAAATTCGCCCCCTACCACTGGTGTTTAAGTTCACCAACGTTTATCTCCTCGAATACAACAAATATTGAGTAAGAGTTGAAAACACAACCACTTACAGCAAACTAAAATATATCACTCTATCATATGAGAAGAAGAAAAAAATGAAGAAGGAAGAAGATGTCTCAAAGGTGTCTAAAATTGTGTGTCTTCAACAACCACAAGAACACCTATTTATACTAGAGTGAGGAGAGAGGATTTATTATGATTAAAACCTTTGAGATGTGTAACTAAAAAATTGAAGAAGCTAAAAGGTCATGATCTAGAAAACCCCTATCGTGCGCATGACAAGTGCCATGAGCGTGACAGTATGTTCTAGATGCCTTACTCTCGCGAGTGTGACAAATGTTGCACATGCGACTGCTTTCCACAACCTATAGCGATAACAGCTGCCTTACTATCGCTCGCATGACGAATGTTGCACATGATAGTCATTCACTATCCTCTGCCCGGGCACACCATAACATCACGATCACTACAGAGGCACCAAGTCTTCTATCACAAACATGATAGCCATGCACTCGTGACAATTTTAATTTCCAGAAATACAAATGTAAATGTTGGGCTTGGCTTGGTCCATTGGATTTCAGCTTGACAATCGTGTGCACAACTCATACACCTAAGCAATGGCTTATTTTGGACAATAAATTTGTACCCCCCTACTCCTATGTATGTGAGAGAGAGCCTTTTACGCTACTTTCTGAACATAGAAAGGATACACCTTTGAATATAAACCACACTCCCAACTTAGCATTTTTCCTTCGTGGAATAACTCACATTTTCTCACTTTCTCCATTAACATGGAGCTTACTTTGAACTTAAATTTCTATTTACACATTCACCATTTTTGCAAACCCTTAACACGAAGCATATGAATAATTTAATTTTAATTCAATTTCTATTCACATATTCACCATTAACATGGAGCATATGAATACTTTAATTCATAGTCCTTATGTCAAGGACCCATTTAAATTTTCCTCTCAAAATGGTATACAGATCAAAATTTTCCAACACTAGTTTTCTCAAACTTGCTTTTGGAAAAAACATTTATTTACTTTATTCTCTCTAAAAGCAGTCTTGGTAACTCCAAAAGCTTAAAAATATATTTTTTTTGAAAAGCACTTTTGTCAAACACAATACAAACCAGTCATAATAGAAAATTCAAGAACATGCAATAGAACTATATTTTAAAATTTTTCTCTATTTCAAAGAATAATTTCTAACACATATTTATAGGTAGATTTTTAGGGTAGATTATAGGCCTAAATATCATAACACTCCCCTTCAAGTTGGAGGATGGAAATTAGTCATGCCCAATTTGTTATGAATATAAGAAACCTGAACTCCATTAAGAGCTTATGTAAAGATATCTCCCAGCTGCTCTCTAGTCTTCACATAAGTAGTAGATACTAAATTTTTTTTGAATTTGCTTACAAAAAAAAAATGATAATCTATTTCAATTTATTTAGTTCATTCATAAAAGGCTAGATTTGAAGCAATACCAATCGTAGCCTGATTATCATATCATAGCTTTTTGCTGGAACTAAAAACTTTAAGACCAACCTCAGTTAAAAGTTGAGATGTCCATATAACTTCACATAAAGCTTGTGCCATTGTTCTATACTCATATTCTGCATTAGATCTCAACTCTACATTTTGCTTCTTACTTTCCTAATATTACCAAATTAATACAAAAAAAAAAAACATAATAACTAGTAGTGGACCTTCGATCAATCTTGGAACTCACCCATTTGCATTAGAAAGACTCTTAATATTAATGTGACCATAATTTTGGTACAATATCCTCCACCTAGCAGCTCTTTTCAAGTAACATAAAGATTTATTATAAGGCTCCCTAATGATGTACTATAGGAGATGACATAAATTGACTTACAGTAGTAACTGAATAAGCAATGTTAGGACGGGTTATTGTGAGATAATTCAACTTCCTAACAGATCTTCTATATCCTTCAAAATCATCAAAAGCATCTCCCACCTTTGTGAATTGTTGGTTAGGAAGTATTGGAGTAATATATGGTTTGACTCTCAGTTTTCTAGTTTTTTTAACAAATTGACACCTCAATCCTTATGAAATACTTTATGTGGGCTAAATCTTTAGTATCAAACTGCTCTGCAAGAAGGCTTTCAAGGATGAGATTCCCTGCATGTTACTCTAATATCATATACATATACAAATAGAATGATGCCAAATGTGGACTGCTTACATAAAACAATATGACTATATTTGCTCTTCTTTATCCTAAACATCTCTATTACCTGATTAAATTTCCCAACCAAGCTCGAGGACTGTGTTTTGGTCCATATAGTGATTTTCGTATACGACATACTTTCTTAGACTCTCTTGAGCAACAAACCAAGGAGGTTGCTCCATATAAACCTTATTATGAAGATCTCCATGTAAATAAACATTTTTAATATCAAGCTAGTAAAATGGCCACTCATTTGTAGTTGTAAAAGGAAAAAACAAATGAAGTGAAGTCAATTTTGGTAGAGGGAAAAAGTTTTAGAATAGTCCACTCTATATGTTTGTCAAAGCCTTTGGCCACTAAGCGAGCCTTAAGGCGAGCCATTGAATCACCAAAATTAAATTTTACTATAAAGACCCCACTTGTATCTAATGTTTTCCTACTAGTAAGTAAATCAACAATATCCCAATTCCCAGGTATCATTCTCAGTCAATGCAATCATCTCCTCAAGTATTGCATCGCGCCACGCAAGATGGGGTTAAGGCCTGTTGAACAAACTTGGGAATCCCTATAGAATAAAGAGAAGAAATAAATGCAAAAAAAAAGTAGATGACAAATGATCATAGGTGACATAAAAGGAAATGAGATAGGTGCACTAACATTTACCTTTCCAAAGAGCAATAGACCTGGTTCATGACAATAGTAGCATTCTACTCCCCATGTGTCAAGAGTTCTAACATCACATCCACTATTACCGCCACCTCTACTATTATTCTTAGTATGAAATCAACAAGTTGATCTATTATTATGACTGACAAGTGCACTAAGTTATTGTAAATATAGGGCATGGGAACTAGTATCTGTTCAAAGGACACTAGTGAAAATTTTTTTTAATGAGGTAATATTAAGGTTAGATAGAATATGAGACATAGCACTACCGAATTGAGGATTAACACTAGCCAGAAAACTCATAATAGTCTTATGTTCACATTGAGTCTGCTGAACTCTGATATCAGTAGTGAAAAACAAAGCATTTAATTTTTTATAAGTGCATTTGAAATTCATGTAATAAGTCTAAAAAGGCTAATCTTGTTGTTTAGTCCAATAGAATGCCTTGCAAATATAAAAAATCCAAGAAATATTTCCTTTACTAGATAACAGAAAAGCAAAATATTCCATTAATTGACAAAAATGATTGATATACTTATTCTCAATAGAATTATGGATTTGCAAGAATAACTGAGCATCAACCCTTAGCCATTCATTACAGGTCTCGTAAAATAGTAAGGTTCTTAGTTAAATGGTAGTCCATAAAAATACTCTGTAAATACAAACATACAATCTTACTCTAATCTAAATAATTAGTTCCATTTAATTTTTATTCCATAATTTTAGATAGAATGGGAATGACACTAGGCATAACCATATTTTTTGGTTCACCCGCTATCATAAACATAAGGAACTAATTTTTTTGAACAACCTGTAAAGCCAAACACAATGAGAATAGGATGACAACACCTAAACAATACGAAACATGAAACTACAACATCGAAAATCAATTGAATAAAGAGAACAGATAAGGAAGACTTTCTTAATGGGCAAACAAATACCAAAGGAGCAACACTTAAGTCAAGGAGACCATTAAGAAGAAGTCGTTGAAGATGGGTCTATTGCACATGCCCTCACGTGCGCAGCCTATGGGAGATACAACAGAAGGTAACTAAGGTGAGTAAAACTCACATGATGTGTTTTCGGCCTATGGGTAAATGTTAATCGAGAGGTGGCACACAGATGCTGGGTGGTGAGACTCAATCATCACTCGGCCAGGGTGACCCAAAAAGTTGACCAATCTGTTGTCTACGGCATAATAGAGAAAGAACTAAACCAACAAATTAAAAGCTAGATATTTTTATTGTAGGATATGATACTATATGAAACAATAGAAATTTGATAGAATTGATATGTATTTTATTATGAATGAGTACATGTATATATACAAGCATATATAGACTAAACAGAAAACAAGCCAAAGAGCAATTCCTAATACATATTTATAGACATATAATAAGGGCATATTATAGGCTTGAATATCATAACACTATCAAACATATTAGTGCTAGTCAACAAATCTTTAATAAATTTAAATTAAGATAATACTAAGTCAATACGTAAATAAGTAATCTCAATTCCAAGAAAGTAATGGATTAGACAAAGATCACCAACTAGAAATGCAGCCTTTAACTTGCCTAAGAACCACTTCATTTGGAGAACATGTAATCAAAGGATATCATCGACATAAATTAATATGTAGAGTTTGAGAGCATTGAGTTGTAGATAAATGATGAACATTAAACATTGGATGTGTGGAAAACACAGGGCAAGCAAAAAATATTGAGTCTTTGAAACCAAGATTGAGGAGTTTGTTTAAGTCCATACAAGGACTTATTCAATTTACAAACATAATCTGAGTGGTTAGAATCATGAGAGCCTAAAGGGTGCTCCAAATATATTTCCTCTTCCAAAAAGCCATGAAGAAAAGCATTTGTAATGTCTAATTGTCGAATTGGCCATTTCAAAGCGATGGCAAGGGATAACAATGTTTTGATTGTGACATCCAACCTATATAATAGGAATAATCCTACCATATAAACGAAATACCACATGATTAATTCTAAAATTTTGTCTGAATTAAAATTTTTTCATTTATTAATTTTATTTACCTAATTATATTTATATACCGAATTAGGCATGCCTCTTTTTAGTTTGTTTTATTATACGTCATCATTTCACATCCATATTATAATTATTATTCACATATTAAATATTTATATTATACTAAATATACTATGTTACATATACAAAATAAGTCATCTACCCATATGCATGATTAAAATCAAAACAAAATTATAAAATAACCGACTCTCTAGTTGGATCTTTAGTATTCTTGATCAACTATACTATCTACTACCTATAACTCCAATTCCTATGTGAGAGAAATCACACGCTAAGCTATCTCTAGCTTAGTAGTACATATATGTATTAAAGTTTTCCTCATGCAGTCTCATAAATTCATGTCAATGATAAATCAGGGCATGTTTAAATTTAGCATGTATGAAAACTAAAATAAATAAACAATCAATATATAAATTTCTCATGCAACAATGATATATGCATTAAAATTTTCCCCATGCAGTCTCATAAATGCAGGTCAATGATAAATCATGGAATGTATAAATTTAGCATGTATGAAAACTAAAATAAATAAACAATCAATATGTGAAATTCTCATGCAACAATGATAGTACATATATTCCATCCATTTATTTATTTTAAACAATCAATATGTGAAATTCTCATGCAATAATGATAGTACATATATTCCATCAATATGTGAAATTCTCATGCAACAATGATAGTACATATATTCCTTCCATTTATTTATTTTACCGTATTACATATACACAATTTATAACATGACGAATTTCATAAAGTCAAGTTTCACTTAAATCATTAAATTTAATTCCATATTTCTTTTATTATTTATTAACCATTAGTTTAGATAGTCCAAATCTTGTCTCATATAAGCATTAAAATTTTTAACATATAGTCACAAGAATGAATAACAAATAATTCATGATATAATTCACAATAATCCAAATATATATTATAAAAAAATAAATACATCAATATGCAATGTCATCAACTTCAATAATAATATATAATCCAATTATTAATTTAATTCACCATATTAAATACTTGCATCTCATGTCATATCATGTCAAACACATATAAATAATTTTACATTACATTATACATTTTTCTCTTAATTTGATTCTTATGTCTTTTAATTAATTTCCATATTTCTTCTTATATTGATTAGTCCAAATCTCATTCCCGGACTATTCAGATACGGGGTGTGAAGTAGGAGCGCTCACGAAACTTAAGCCACCCTACTCACCATAATCTCAAGTCCAGGGCGCTCGCCGAGTATAATCACATCATCCATGTATAAATAGGATGAGGGTGGCTTGCAAAGATCAAGCTATCCTATCCTCATATTATATCTATATCAGTACCGTAATCCTCCTAAATGGTGCATCATCTATCCTAAGCTAATCCTCAGGTAGAGAAATGAGCAATTAAGACCATTACTTATTTATTTCCATTATGTATTGATTTGCAGTGTTCGATGCTCATTTTACATTTATAATGATAATATGATTATGAAATCAAAATCATGAAATCACATGATATTTCATCATATATCACTATTTAAATGCTGTTGGCATACTTTAATTAATTTTCTATACAATCCAAGCCAAAAAATCTTTAATACATGACTATAATTAATAATATTTTATATTTCCAAGTATGCCATACAACTCCTTTCATATCAAATGCATATCTCATATACAAGTTTCTAACTTCATTCTTTATCATTATAATTATTCAATAACCAACCATTAATAATTATCACATATTTAATCAATCATGTACTAATCCATATTGAAAAATATACTATAACACATATTCCATCCAATTCTCAATACATTTTATACATTTTAATAATCACACATTATTCTATAATCATAAATATGCCATAATATGTAATCTCATCATTTTAACACATGTATTATGCCATCAACACACATGATCATACAATTGGGCAAACTAGAATGCATATATGGACAAATCTCAATGGAGCTTTTCTAAAATCCAAAACTTAGAGCTTATCTACTTTTGTTGTTCTTTTACTTATTGAGAGCCTAATTTAAAAATATAATATATTAATACATTGTAAATACTTATTCATAATATGGTTTAAATAAATAACTAAAGTTTCTCCTAAGTGAGAATGTGACCTTTTAGGACTATTGAGTTAATAACTTCTTTTATATTTGTCCAATTTGTGTGATTCTTGCTTCTAATTACATTTAACAAAAAGGCTATAACACATTAAAATTTCAGAATTTTTGGAGTATTACACAATGTTTGGTGTAATTTCAAAATTTGTCTTATCTTTTACCCTTATGTAGTTTTAAGATATTATTTTAAAACTTCATATCTTTCAACATGTAGATTATACAGTTGTAAAACTTTGTAAACACTTAGAAAGACAATGTGGAACATTTTTTATGTTTACAACTTTTACTCATTCGGTGTCTCTTTTCCTCAATTAATAGGAAAAATATAATTGATCCAGCATAGAGTAACAACCGACTAGTGTTCCTTATTATAGTCATAACTCATAAAATACACAACCTATTAAGGTAAATTTTTCACTAAGATTTAGTTAAGAAATAGAGCTAAAATTATGTTTTGCTCTTTGGTTAATTGGGTCTATAAGAATATCCCTAACAATGCTTCCTATCTCACTTCCTATTATATTACAAAAAATTCGCTCCCTATTTTAGTTTGTCTTGAAAATTATGTGCACTTCAACAATACTTCTTATCTCACTCCCTATTTTAAATTTTTATTAATAAAACTATTCAGAAAGAAAATGAAGAGAGAGAGTAAGAGAGAAAAAAAAAGAAAAGAGAGAGAAAAGAACAAAAAAGAGAAAAAAAATAATAAAATCTTACTTAGGAGCTCATAGTGGCTCTTAAATATGAGGAGGGAAAATGTAAATTTTAGGGAGTGAGATACATTAGGAGGAAGATAGGGAGGCTGTTAAAAGGCATAAGACTACATAAATTTAGATAAGAAATAAAATAGGGAGGCTATTGGGGATGCTCTAAGTAGCTCAAAAATGAAAACCAATTTACTGGAGCTGCACAGGTACAAGCAAGCAGCTCAACCAAGGAACAATCATAATTTATTTCATTATAACTCACCCTACATAATAAGGATTTATATGAAAATTGGTAGAGAGCTAGCAGACACATAGAGCTACAAAGTTATGTTTGAACCTCCTTTAATTCGGCCCTTATGATGATCAAAATAAGCAAAAACTATAGGGTATCACGTTGATACTCTCACATGAACTAGTCTCACTGAAATAAAGAATTTTCTTCATATACACCAATTCTAATAAAACTCTTCATATACAAAAGACATAAATAAACAACTTTCATGTTTAGCAGATCTCTAAATTCAGTTGTTATGGTTATCAAAATCAGAGTGCAAAATACTGCTGCAACACAACCCCTAATAGCTCTAAACAACCTAAGAACAATAAAGAGAAGATTACTTACCAAAAATAAATTAATTTGAAGTGAATTTGATGTAATTATTGGGTCAAAGGATGAAGGAAAGAGGTTGTTTTAGGGGAGAAGAAGAAGAATTGAATGAAGTTGAGAGAATTATGTAGAAGCTCAAAGGTTTATACATAAATAGCCAAACTGATGTTCCACCAACTTAGTAATTTTTTTTTTGTAGAACTTTTTTTTTATCTAAACCATTTTTTTTTAATTTTAATTTTTTTTATTCTTTTTCCTTTCTTTCTTTTCCCTTTTCTTTTCTTTTCTTTTCTTTTTTGAACTTATTAATTTATTATTATTGTTATTATTTTCACATTTTACATATATCTAGTCCCACTAGTCTTTATTAAAATGCAATTTAATCATGTAGTCTAATCTAATCAAATTAATTATATTAATCAATTCAATTTATTTAATTTTTAAAGTAAATATTTATTAAATTTTATTCCTAATATCTTTCATGTAGTTTCTATGTATGTCACTCACACAATTATTTTAACTTGGCACTAATTAGTGGGCGTTACACTGATGGCAATTGATTTGATGACCAGGCTAAATGTCTCATCATAGTCAATATTGTACTACTGAGACTAGCCCTTAGCAACATGACATGCCCTGTAGTGCTCAATTGCTTAAGCTGGCTTCTGTTTAATACAAATATTACTAATGATAATTTTGTTATGAGGGTCGCACACTAAAGATCATGTCTAATTTTGGAGTAATATATTAACTTTGTATTGCATTATAGCTTGCCATTAAGGATAAGGTTTGGCTTAGGTGTAATGGTGGGTTTTATATTGGAATATCATGGTCCAAAAGTTTAGGGCCACATTGCCAATATTAAAAATCCATTGTACTTGACTACTCTTAGAAAGTATCCACATGATAACTCTAAACATTTCATATTTACAGCTTATAAGATCTAATGCTTGATCTAATCAATGAGTATAACATGTGCTAGTCTATCTAGATCAATAATCCCCTGCCTTGTTGATCCTAAGACTAGGGATAATTTAAATACTAATATAATTACACATGATAGGAATCTCATCATGACTTCCTTCATGCTATGTTATGTATCAAGGACTTCATTAATTGATTTAAAATCAATATCGTTTCATATAACAAATGAACATCAAATTAATAAAAATGCCTTTTATTAATTATAATAAATCGTACAACAAGTGCTAAAGGTGATTGCCTTTAGAGCACTTGTCTAACAACTTCCCATTTGTACTAAAGCCAATCACCTTTATATCTAATACCATAGGCGAGTCCATGAGAGTCATACTTCTTTTGGGAAAGTGGCTTACTTAGTAGATTAGTAATATTCTGAACAGTTGGCACTCTCTCTATCTTTACATCATTTCTACCAATGATCTCTAATCAAATGGTATATCCTAAGCATATGTTTAGACTTCTGATGAGACCGTGGCTCTTTTGCTTGCACAATGGCTCCATTGTTATCACAATAAAACTGCACTAGATCAACAATACTAGGAACGACTCCTAGTTCTATGATATATTTCTTTATCCAATCCGCTTCCTTAGCTACCTTGGAAGCTGTAATGTACTCGGCTTCAATTGTGGAATCAACAATCGTCTCCTATTTGGAACTCTTCCAACTAACTGTTCCTCCATTCAATGTGAATACATAACCTGATTGAGATTTTAAATCATCTCTATCAGATTGGAAGCTGACATCTGTATACTTGCTTATAATAATATCTCTATCTCCATATATTAAGAATACATCCTTAGTCCTTCTCAGGTACTTAAGGATATTCTTTACAACCACCCAATAACCCTCACTAGGGTCTAACTGGTATCTACTCGTGATGCTCAGAGCATATGATACATCAGGCCTCGTATATATCATAACATACATGATTGATGCTATAGCAGATGCATATGGGATCAAACTCATGCGAGTCCTCTCATTTTCTGCCTTTAGACACATATTTTGATAGGGTAATCCCATGGCCCATGGGAATGAATCCTCTCTTAGACTGCTTCATGTTAAACCTCTTTAGCATTTTGTCTATGTATATAGACTATGAAAGACCAAGCAACCTTTTAGATCTATCTCTATAGATCTTTATCTCCAATATGTAGGTTGTTTCTCTAAGGTCTTTCTTAGAGAAATTCTTGGATAACCATATCTTGATAGGGTGTAAGATCAAGATGTTATTTCCCATGAGTAGTATGTCATCTATATACAATACTAGGAATACGAATGCACTCCCACTAACCTTCTTGTGCACACAAGGCTCATCTGGATTTTCGGAGAAACCAAACTCTTTGATTGTCTCATCAAATTGGATATTCCAACTCCTAGATGCTTGCTTCAATCCATAAAATGGATATTTGAAGCTTGCATACTTTACTGCCCTCTTTAGATGTGAAGCCTTCTAGTTGTGTCATATACACATCCTCAGTAAGGTTTCCATTAAGGAAAGCTGTCTTTACATCCATTTGTCAGATCTCATAATCATAATGAGCGACAATAACCAAGAGTATCCTTATAGATTTAATCATGGCTACTAGACTAAAGTCTTGTCACAGTCAATTTCTTATCTTTGATGATAATCTTTAGCTATAAGCCTGGCTTTATAGGTAACCTTATTACCTTCCATATTAGTCTTATTCTTGAAGACCCACTTGCACCCTATGGGTTTTATCCCTTCGGGTGGGTCATCTAAAGTCCATACTTGGTTTTCATACATGGAATCCATTTCTGACTTTATGGCTGTGAGCCATTTGTCAGATTTTGAACTATTCAGAACTTCCTCGTAGGTTATAGGCTCATCATTTTTTATGAGCAATACATCCTTGTGTTCACTAATGAGAAAACCATATCTCTCTAGAATATTGCGTATCCTACTTGACTTGCGAAGCGCTTGTGCTTCAAAAGGTTTAGCTACTACTTCATCTGTATGAATAACAACCTTAGGTTCAAGCAGTTGATCAACATATGTTTGAGCATCTTGAACTTCTTCAAATTCAATCTCGCTCTCATGTCTCTTTTAAGAATAAACTATTTCTCTAAGAAAATAACATGCTTTGAAACAAATACCTTTTGTTCGAAAGAATTGCAGAATTGATATCCCATTGTTTCTTTAGGATATCCTACAAAAAGTGTAACACCATCGACTTTCCCATATGCATTACTACATGCGTTTCATTTTTGACATGTTCATTCTATATATGTCATTCACATGAAATACATGCATACATAAGGATTTTAGCTAAAATGTGCTCACGAGATAGACTTGTCATGTGTCGATCTATTTCGATGGTACTAAGTTGATATGTCTAGTTATAATTTAAATAAGGATTATAAAGTATTATAAATAATTGGAATAAAATGATTAAATTGAAATAAATGAAATTTGGCATAATTAAATTAATTAGATTGGATAATTTGACTCGATAGTATTTTTGGTACTAGGTACATATAAATATGTAGAGATGATAATAATAATAATAATAATAATAATAATAATAATAATAATAATAATAATAATAATAATTAATTAGTTAGTTAAATGACAAAAAATTTGGAAAAAAAAAAGGGAAATTAGGTGGGACAAAAGTTGAAGGCGGTTTGCTTATATCAAGGGCTGTCTTGTTTTCTTCTTGCACCAAAAAGCTCCTCTCCATTTCTTTCTTTCTTTTTCACACTCTACAGCAGCCAACCTTACTCCTAAATATCATACAAATGACGATTATTACTTGTAATTGTGATTTGCTAGGTACTTTAGAAAACTTTTGATGGTTATTCTCACTAAGTCGCAACTCACCAAATTGCATCATTTTTCTTTCAGGAAGAGTCGTGTAATTAGCTCATTTTGGAGGTGCATATTATATAGAAGACATAGATCATAGGTCACCAGCCGAGCCTCACCAATCTCTCTCCTTGCATTGCACATATGTATAGGAACATGACATCTGTATTTTAGGTTGTATATCTGCATATGTATAAATTAGTAAATATGCAATGATATCTAAATGCATATTTGGCCTTGAACCTTTTACCTGAAATAATTGAATATAGGGTCTGAATTATTAGCATATGTAATATATTATGTTTACAGTCAAGCTATGATACTATAGGAAATTGTTAAATGTTACACAGTGATAATGTTATATGATCCAAAAAAAATTGTCCCTCATTATAAACAGGACTCTATCTTATATTCATGCTATAAACGATAACATAATGCAAGTATAAAGGATATCTATAGGTATAAGGTGTTATAAAAAGACACTTGTCAAATTTAGCCTCTAGCTTATTTGACAAAATGCATTTCATGTATACTTTCATATGAGAAAGAAAGGGTATCTTGTTAGTCCACATCTCATATAGAGTAACATCAACTGACTTTTATGGGAGCATGTTTAGAATGTAAACATCAGTTTCAAGTGCATAACCCCAAAAGGATTTGGGCAAATCTGCCTACCATATCATAGACCTCACCATGTGTAACAAGGTTCGGTTTCTCCTTTCAACCACACTATTTTGTTGTGGCTTGTAGGGTGGAGTCCATTGAGATAATATCCCATGATCCCTAAGATAATCTAGAAACTCTTAGCTCAAGTATTCACCACCTCAATCTAATGTAAGTATTTTAATACTTTTGCTAAGTTGTTTCTCTATTTCATTTCTAAATTCTTTGAACTTTTCAAAGGCTTCAGATTTGTATCTCGTAAGATACAAGTACCCATATTGTGAATAATCATTGATAAATATGATTTAGTAGATAAAACCACCTCTAGCGTGTATGAACATTAGACCATATACATCTGAATGTATTAGGTCTAATGGCCTACTAGCACGTTCACCCTTTCCCTTAAAGGGTAACTTTGTCATCTTGCCTAATAAGCAAGATTTACATATGTCATATGATTCATAACCAAATGACCCTAAACTACCACTTTTGTGTAGCTCAGTGATGCGCTCTCACTTATGTGGCCAAGGCAACAATGCCATAAGTATGATGATTTCAAATAATCTTATTTTTGTCTTTTATTGTCATTGATGTTAAAAATTGGACTAGACATATCGAATATGTATAATCTATTGCATAATGTACCGCAAGCTTAAAAATACCATTCAACATAATAGAGCAACTTTTTTTACTAAAAGTCAAATGGAAACCATTCTTATTTAAATAAGAAACTGATATAATGTTCTCAGTCAAAGTAGTTACATAATAACAATCATCCAAATTTAACACAAGTCCACTAGGAAGAGTCAAAACATATGTTCCTATAGCTAATGCAGCAACCCTTGCTCTATTGCCAACATGCAAGTTTGACTCTCCCTTGTTAAGCTGCCTACTATTCCTTTAGCCTTGCATATCAGTGCATATTTGTGATCCACAATTGGTATCTAAATATATTATTGTTAGAAATTATATTAACCTCAATGACAAATATACTTGAAGTAGATGGAGCATCATATGCCTTCTTTTTCAAGGACTCCAAATAGGCCTTGCATTTCCTCTTCTAATGGCCATCCTTGCCATAGTGGAAGCAAGTCACTTTTATAGTAGTCTCTTTGGCATTCTTCTTGGCCACACCTTCCTTTGGCTTTATGGACTATTTCTTCTTCTTATTCTTCTTCTTTGAACTTAAGAGTCTACCAGCATCTAGCCTTACTTTCCTTCTTAATGTAAAGCTTAGTTGTCTTGAGCATATTGATAAGCTTAAGTATAATGGATGTAATCTTATTCATCCTATAGTTAAGCACAAAATGAGCAAAACTGCTTTTGAAGCTCAGGTGACATAGAGGCAAGCATGATACAGCCCTCCTACTTACTATCATCTAAATGCTTCTTATATGCTTTCTGAACCCCTTCAAAAGCATCAGAAGTGGGGGGATCAGAAAGTGGCTTATCCAGAACATAGCCTAATTTTTCAACCTTGAGAACAATTCTTATGTTTCTAAGTTAGTCTAAGAAGTTTGGCCCTATGAATTTAATCACATCTAAGATCAATCACAAATTCACATTTGATGACATGGTGATTATTTTAGCAACATAGATGTAAAAGAGATCATGTTAGATATGTATATGAAAATGCATTATTATTAGGTCTTTAATAATACGCGTTATGGCTCCCACTATTTTATTGCAAACCCATAGCTCAATTCGTAAGTATCTAATCAATACCAATTGCACTCATATGCAACTATCAAATCTAGTGCCATTAACTGTTGATGTGTCCACGCTCATTGGGTTATCAAATCTTGATATATGTACTTCTCATGTACACTCATCTAAATCCATATTAACCTTAAGTTTACCCAATAAGCTAATGCGTCTAGTTAAAGCCAGCCCAATAGTCGGGAAATCTTATTTCCATGGTTTGAACATATTCTTGTAGAGCGGGCTTGGGTTTACCCAATAACCCTAACTCTAAATGAACTCTCATTCTTGCCATATTAATGGAAAACATTAACTTTAATGTTATTTAAGTGAGGGATTTTTCTTAATTTAGTCTCATCATTGTTTAGCATGCAATTATATATCCATTCATCACAAGAGTATATAAAAGATATTTATACTAACTATATAGCATGATTATGGACATTCTAGAATCAATTCCTTGAGCCAATGGGAATTGATATGGTCACACCTAGGAATATGCATGAGTTACTATCTAAAATAGAAATTCAAAATTCTTATTTCTAGTCTTTATTTTTATGGCACCTCCTCCTTACTTCTTGCTCCTTTGCATCTCCAATCAAATATAATCCTATGTAATCTAATTACATATTTTCAAAAGAAAATATCAAGTTACATTTGAGGAGAGTGAAATGAGAAATACATGAGAAATAAGAGAGAGATACGGACACGTAGGCCCTATTTACCATAAAAACAAAATTAACCATGCATGCTCAATCACATTGGACTTAGGTCCATAATCATCCATCAAGCAATACATACACCCTTAGCATGCATTCTCTGATGCATAAAATGAAGGTGAATAAGGTAATGACATTTTTATTCCAATTAGAAAAACCGGTTTCAACGCTTGAATCGAAATTGTCTACTTATGTTGATCTAGCCAATTCTATTTTATATGCAATTTTAATATAGATTTTAATATTTAATCACATAAAATTAAATTTTATATTTTCTGAATTAATTCAAAATTAATCCACCTTTAAAATAAATTATAATAATGTTAAAATTAAACAATTCAATTTTAACATGCACATCACTATCTAGTCACACTAGAATTGCAATTACTCAACTTTAATTGATTCAAAATCAATTTCCGAAAAATTCTCAAAAATTATATAACCACATATCATCAGTCCAAGCAGTTTTAGGCTAGCTCAAACCCATCAAAATAATTTTTGGTACAACCCAAAGCCTCAAGACTAGCGAATCGACACAAAAGACGCTCAAACTAACGCATATTACAACTAGAATTAATTTGGAAATTCAAAATGGAGTAAAATAATTTTGGCATACATCTAATATCAGAATTGTCACATAAACATATCTTAAAGGTGTTGGAACAAAAATATATACATACAAAAAATTCAAACAAAACAGTCCCGATTTTGTAATTTGATTGTAAAATTAATTAAAACAATTTTTAATTAATTCCTTAGCACTTCTAGAGGTTTAAACATATTCTCAACATGTCCAAATAATATTTTATAATCAAATTACAAAAATTTTATGAATAGCCCCCTCAAATAAATCGAACAACACTAGATCATTAAAACCTAGTTTTAGACAATTTTCACAATAAATCCGAAATTAATTGTTTGAATCTCATTCAAACGATTTTTCAATCATTATAATCATTCTTAATCATCATATGATCGGAATATAGAGATTATAGTGAGAAAAGTAATTAAAACGATTTTTAGAAATTAAAATTAATTTTTCAATTCAATGGAACCAAAATTACCAAAATCAAGCAATCTCATTGCATCTTCAATCAAAATTAATTTTGATGAATGCAAGGTGGCTCTGATATCGATGTTGGATTTTGAAAGTGTATCTCATACATAAAACATAGCAGAAAATAAAAAATTCAAAAACTGAACCAAAGGATGCAACTTGTGTCATCTGAAGATTTCACCTTTTGATTTTCTTGGCTTGTTCCACCTCCTCTTCCTTTTGGGCTGTCGTAAACCATAAAATTCCAAGCTAATAGTGATCTACACAAAGAAGGAAGAAGAAAACCTCTAAGGGAATGGTCTTTAATAGTTATTTTGTGCTAGTAAAATAATTTTTATTTTGAGAGAATTACATAGAAAATTAACTCTTAAATTTTTTGAGTAGAAAAAACAAATTTATATATGTTTCCTAAACACCATAGGGTTGTCCAAATAGAGTAAAATTGCCAAAATAGGATTTAGGGGCCAATTTGGCATTTTTTTGCCAAATTGGCCAAAATAGGCCAATCTGCGCAAGTTGGTAGGCCCATACGGGCCCACAAGTCCACCAGTCGATTTTTTTTTTGAAATATTTTTGTGATCTCATCACGATCTGACCCGAAATAATTCTCTCATATTCTTAGATCCCATCCAAGACCTTTTAATTCCTCCTTCATACTTTCAAAGTGTGTGACCCACTAGGTTCCCGGTTATGATGGCCACCCAAATCAACACTTGATATGGAGCAAGCCATAAGCAGTATATAGCAACACATGATGATCCCCAATTGACCGAAAAGTCAATGGTTTGATTATAAACTTTTCCATAGACAATATCCATGCAATTCATCCTTTCACCATCCCATACCCTACTCGGTTCAGAGCATGAATTATGTGTCAACTCCTGTAAGACTAACTGTTGTAGTTTGCTACAACCCAACAAGGTGAGAAGTTGAAGAAAATCAAAAAATTATAAAGGTATAATTTCTGAATTTTGCTTTGTTAAATTAGTTTTAATTGGCACAAGTAGAATCTTTTGGTTTGGGTTTTGAAAAATTGCATGTATCATAAACATATCACTAACTACGTAACACCTGGCCCAAATGATGTTAGGTATCATCACTTAGACTCGTTACTCTATTGGACTTGTTATTAAAGACTATCTTCATGACATTTCCACTCTATCCAGAGCTTCCATAGTAATGATCCCAACAAGAGGCTGTGGGTATACACTCTCTCTATCAGGAGTGGTGAATCCTCTATTGGTTACCCAATTACCTTTGAATACCTCAAGTTGTACCTAATCACTACCCTGTGAGTGACCTCTATGAGGCAACAAGGAATAGAGTCAAAGCACATAATCATTATCCAAGATATCCTTGAGTACCTCAAGTTTGAGGATACTTGTACCATTACCATGATGAGACTATCATTGACATTTGAATAAATAATCCATATGATTATCTCATAGCAGGTCATCCAATGTAATTGACTACTCTTAGCAAGCATCCATATGTTAACTTTGAACATCTCATGCTTATAGCATATGAGATCTATTGCCTATATCTTGGGGATTGAGAAGACCTTATGTCTTGAATTTGAAGATGTTTGCAAATTCTCCCCTTGTGAGTTGTAGCCTTTGATCAAATTAGCTAAACTTTATGCCATAATATCCAGGCTCAATATTGGTATGTTTGTGGATAGAGAGAGTAGAAAGAAATTCCAAGGTTAAGTCATCATACCCATGCAATCTAAGCCAGATGAATTCACTTCATCCTACTTTGTTAATTGCCTCCTCAAAGAGTACATCAACATTCATTTTTCTTAAAAGGGGAAAGAACGACTAACTTGTTAGCTTGAATATCATTTTCTTTCAATATCTTATACCGTGCTCTTTCTTCTTAGAAGAAGGCACCAACAATCTGCTCCATGCTTGGTGGTTATTGAGTAGTAGTGGTTGAAGCATGAGTTACTACTTTAGGAGCCATTAGAGAATGAAGAAGATGACTCAAAGATATAGAGGGATATGTTTTTGAGAGATAGAAAGTTTGTAAGCAAAAAGAAATGAGTGAGATCATGTAAATGGACCAAAAAAAACCCTTTATATAGACATCAAAAGGTAACAAAATGTTTGAATGCCGAAATAAATGCAAAAAGAACAGTAAAAAAAGTTTATGAAATCATATAGTTCACGATTGCGAATGAAGTTTAGTGAGCGATTTTTCTTAACCATCCAATGACTATATTTTTTCAAAAATCGCGAGAGCGAAGAGAAACTATCTATCGCGAAAATGGTTATAATGACTTTTGCAAGATTTTAAACAATTCGTAAGTGCGATTCCTAAATCTCAATCGTGAATTACATGCACAAAAAAGTCCTCAAAATGAGATGTGAATGATTGCAATGGGGTGCTACGTACTAAATAGGATCATATAACACATAATAATCAAATATATCAAACACATCAATCAAAACACAAGAAGCAAGCATTTTGGAGTATAAGAGTCAAAGTTTTAAGAACACTTATTGATTTGAAGATTCATTTCATGTATTTTAAGGCACTTCTTCATATGAAATGAATTTTTCTCATGTGATCATATCTTTGAGTAGCTCCCCCTCAATTTGTGTCAAGTTTACATTCAATAGGGTGGATCATATTTTGATCGTTTGTGGATAACCTATAAAAGAATCAAATAATCTTTGGTACCCATTTAAGTTTGGGTCTATTAAGGTTAGCTTTAGAGGGTTCCCAATGAGCCTTCCTAACATAACAATATTTGTTTATATGCCCAAATCTCATGCAATAGTGACATTGCTTGGACTTAAATGTTTCTTGCCACTTTGCATGGGATTTAGGTTTCACAACATGAAAAGAATGCGAATGTGAGCAAGCACATTATTGTGTGGTATGTGTAACCTTATATGCATGCCTTTTATATAAAAAGGCATGGTTGGTCTTTTTAGGTTTCCCTCTTAGACCATATGAGCCTTTACTACTCTTCTTTTGAGCAGTGGCTTTGGTCTGTGCCTTGCCTTTGACTTTAGAGCCGATTACCTCAACGGATGGGGTTTGTAGTATGCTAACCTTAACAAATATTGAGCTAGGTGGAGATCATGATGTTGAAGCTCCATTGAAACCTAGACCATATCTCACTAGAGGAGGTCTCTAAGATACAATAAGTATATCCAAATTTTCTTTTCCTTTGTGAAATTTTGAGATTGAGTTTCCAAGCTTTTCAACCTCACTTTTTAAAATATTATTTTCCTTAAGCAATAAAGAGGTTGAAGGTTTTGATGAAAAATCATCCAATGATTTCCTAAGAGATTCATTAGATGTTTTAAGCTATAAAACAATCTTTTGTAACTCATCAAAATCATTTTTCAAATTTAAATACTTATTTTTATGAAAAGCACTTTCTTTTTAAATTTCTCAATTTCAAGGTTTATGACTTCAATCAAATCATCATCATCATCATCGTCATCATCATCATCATCAAGCATGTCAAGCATATTATTGTGAGATTGAGATATAGAACATACCTCATTTGAGTCCTCTTGTAGAGCCATGAAGCAAGTGGCGGCAAACTCTCTTTCACTTAAGGAGCTTTTATCACTTGAAGTTTCATGCCCTCTTTGGGTCCTGTGGGAACTCCTCTTGTGCCTTGAGTACTTAGAGGATTGATTAAAGTTGTTTCCATACCTTTTCTTTTCTTTGAGCTTTGATTTTCTTGTTAGGTTGGCAATCTCTTCATCACTATCTTCTTCACTCCTTTTCTTTTGGCTAGAGCTTTCATCTTCATACTTTTTGGAAGTTGAGGTTTTGAAAGCAATAGCCTTCTTCCCTTTTTCTAGCTCCATCTCCTTGTTTTTTGCCAATGCCATCTCATGAGTGAGAAACTTACCAATGAGCATATCGATGGACATTTTACTTGAATCTTCATTGGCCTCCTCAATAGTGGCAACTCTTGACCCATACTCTTTGATGGGAAGACTTTTTAAAATTTTATTATTGATATCTTCAAGCTCATGGTGCTTTCCAACCTTTCTTAAGTTGTTAATGATAGCAAAGAGCTAGTTGGTCATATTGGTGATAGACTCAAAGGATTTCATCTTGAAAAGCTCATATTCAGACATGAGCAATTGAATTCTCTTGGACTTCACTTCTTTGGTTCCTTCATAGTACTTCTCTAAGGTTTTCCAAATGCAATGAGCGCTTCTACAATGAGTGCTTCTACAATGTAACACTTTGAGACTATCTTCTTGAGGAATGGCGGCAAGGAGAATTGCCATTGCTCTTTTGTTTCTTCCATTTTCCTTCTTTTGAGCATTGGATCAATCATCCCATGAAATTTCTTCCTCTACACCTTCCACTTCCTTGGCTGGTGGCTTCCACTCCTTATAGAGAATGTCCCATAAATCAACAAACTCACTATCCATAAAGAGCTTCATTTCAAATTTCCATTGACAAAGTCAGCACCATTAAAAATGGGAAAATGATCACTAATTTCATCCTTCACCATCTTGATCTTTTCTATTGCACTTAAGCTTGACTAGAGAGACCAAGGCTCTTATACTAATTGTTGGAGTGATGGTGCACCAAGAAATGGGGGTTGAATTGGTGGCAAATATAAATTTTTCGGTGCAATGAATTTCTTTGAATGTTTTAGCAATAAGCAAAAGTAAATGCGGAATAGTAATGGAGCAAGAGAAGAAAGACATAAGAATTATAGAGTTTGGGTGTTAACAAACCCTAGTCCTCTCTTCAAAACCCAATTGGGAGTTCTACTATCTCAACTTGAGATTAAAGAGAGTTTCCTAGCTAACTCACAACTAGAGAGTTTTCCTTGCTTACCCACAACTAAGTGTTTTCTCAAGTCTCACACCGAACCTAAACCCCTTGTGTTTTAATGGCTCACATAACAACCAATTCCTTTGCATTTTTCACAGGCTCACACATAACCCAAATAAGAGTTTTTCTCACTAGGATCACTCTTACTATAACATCCTCGACTTTCCCACATGCATTATGACACGCATTACATTTGGACATATTCATTTTATATATGTCATTCCCATGAAACACATGCATACAAAGGGTTTTTAGCTAGAACATGCTCACGAGGTAGACTTGCTACCGGTCGGTTTATCGTAATAAGAGCAAGTCGCACATGTCAAGTTATAAATTAAATAAGAATGACAAGGTATTGAAAATAAGTTAATTAAATGATTGAAATTAAAAAGAAAAAAGAAAAAGAAAAGGAAAAGGAAGAAAGGACAAAGAAAGAGAGGCAGTCTTTGGCTTATTAGTGCTGCCTATTTTGTTTCTTTTCACACATTCTGAACAGCCTTATCTCCCCAGCCGTTTCTTCTTCTTCTTCCCCCATAAGATCCTTCTTTTCTTCATTGTTTTACTTAAGTTTTGCTGTAAATTCAGCCCTTGAAAGCTCGTTCTTGGTAAGTAATCATCTCTTCTTCTTTAAGTGTGCATTATGACTGATTCGGGTCAGTTACAAGCAGTGTTTTGTCATTCGATTTTGAAAGCCATAGAGACTGATTCTGGAAATATATAAAACACAAAACTTGTATATTTATGTCTTAGGTTTAAGTCTATATAAATGGTTTTGCATGATTTTGTTTCTGTAAAAAGATATGGGCATCGGACTAGAACTGGTTCCATTAAGGAACCTAGCTGAATCACTTTCAGATTTGATTATGTTTCTATATGATAGATTCATTATTTGAGGAATCTCAAAACATAAAAGTTGTAGATATATGTGTTATATATTTTTATACCAAATTTCAGAATCAGACTATGGGCGGATGTTGATTTATAGGCAAGAGAGTCATGCCTGTTCCATATTTGAGCTGCATGCTTAGTGTTCTGGGCAGGTTCAGTCCGTTGTTGGACACTTTTAAGCTCCTTATAGACATAATCTGTAAATGGTCAAAACATAAAAGTTATATGAATATGTCTTAGCTAAAGTGTGGCACAAATTTCACCTCAATAGGGTATGTATTTTGTGAGTTATAGCTTTCACAAGGCAGACTGGTCCGGATGCCAGCCCTGTTTCTGACCAGTCCCAATTACCCTACCATATGAGGACCTTAGAGGCAGAATGGATGAAAGTTGTCAACATGAAAAATGTTCCATTTTACAATATCTATGTGCATATAAAGTTTTATACAAATATAAGTTACACGTTGTAAGATATGGAGAAGCAAACTTAGTATCTCAAAACTGCCTATGGTCAAAAACAGGGCAGATAACAGAACATGATTGTAAATTGCATAAAATATTCCACAATGGTCCAATTGGTCTGAAATTTAGATATATGGTATCCCTACATGTTATCTGTAATTAGAAACAAGAATCATACAAAGTGGATTAGTATAGAAAACGTTATAAGCTAATGAACACATGAAGGTCACACTGCCTTTAGACCAAATCCTAGATAGTAGTCCTCAAAATGCATACTTCAATTTGTTTAAGTTTATTTAGCTACCAATTGACCAAGTATACATTCAATTAGGTCCACAGCATATTGGAGAGCCTCAAGGAAGTGAAAGACGGTAAGATAGAGGCTTATAAGCAAAAGAAAAGGTGA
>CATIWF010199979.1:0-28912 GCA_949630135.1 Balakata baccata
CTCCGTTATACTTCATGGAGTATAGCTGCTTCAAAAGGGTACCAATCTCAGCATTGATGGATACCTTATAACGCTGAGAAACTGCAGTCAGAAGCTCTTTTGCTATATGAGTTTCTGGCAAACCACTCAATAAGTGCTCTAGAATTGACCTTTTTATGGTCAAATAACACATACGGTTCATTTTGTACCATGTTGAATGCAGCTCTTTATCAACTACTGAAGTCTCAGCAGTCAGGTCAGCTGGCTTAGGAGTTGTCATGGCAACATCAATATCTGCCAACTAGATAGCTAATTCCACATCTCGCTTCCACGATTTATAATTAGAGCCAGTCAGTATTTCAATAGTCACTGTATTATTGTTAACTGAGAAGGTGACTGAAAAAATCAACAATGTAACACTTTAGCACAAGACAATAATAATACTCAAAACCATAAAAGAGTATTAATCCAAGAATTTCAGCGCATCATTATACAAACACCTTTGGGCAGAATATATAACATGCAATAGAAAATTCTTAATATAAGCATGATCTGGGAATTAACAAAATATTTGCAAATTTACCACCTTTGGGTGTATAAACCACTTGTACCAGCTCATTCCCAATCATATGTCTTATATTTCACATCTCCAAATTTAATTTATAATAAACACCTTTTGGCTGAATAATTATAAATTAAATTCGAGACATCCCTAAAACATATAAGACCGAATATTTCTTAAAATTTCAGCTAAAAAGGCCGCTTTGACGACAATATTTTAACTGATTTTAAAAGAAAATCGGGATACACCTTATTTATTGCCTTGAAATAACTTAATAACATAATTTTCATTCCTTATGGACGTGGGGCTAAATGTCCTAAAACATTATGTTCACAATAATTTAATCAGTTACATTGTCAATTTTAATCGAGAAAAATTAATTTCCAGATGTGACAATTTTATGCCCATGCATAAATTAAATATCACGAGTAAAAAATAATTTATCTCTTAAAATGTCACAATTTTTCTCAAATATGGCTTTTAAATAAAGTCAAAACCAGGCGAAAAAAGGCTTCAAGGAGTGAAAAATAACCATATAGGGACTAAATTGCAAAATTTATAAACTTTAGGGGCAAAAAGGTGAAAAACCGGAAAGTGGCAGCGGCGCGAGCGTGCTCTGCACGCGCCTAACGCAGCAGCGCGCTCGGCCATCAACACGCCCACGCGCATCTTTGGCGCGTGTATCACATGCGCCAGACACACTCCCTCATCTTTCGGTGCACGCCCACGCTCGCGCCAGGAGCGTGTACCACACGCGCCTGCTTCATCCCTTCCTCTGATTCCGTTTCTGCTATTTTTCACGAAAATTTTTCCAAAATTCTTCGACAAAATCCCATTTTCACTCCAAATTTCAATTAAACTCAATTTTTTCTCCTTAACTCAATGAGAAAAATATAAAATTGGCTTTAAAAGCATGTAATTTGGCTCTAATACCACTTGATGGGAGATAATTCAGCCCTGGATCTATTACATGCAGTTTAGAGCACAAAACAAGTTTAATTGAAATAGAGGACATAGATAAAAATCTGATTTCGCTGGATCCATCGTCTCAGAAACGATCTAAATGAGATTGCACTAAGATCTTCTCTCGTTTCCTGACTCCGAATGATGGAATTCTAAAATCTTATTCATTTTTTTTATCTCTATCCAACCTTATATAGGGGGTGAGAGTCAGTAACAAGAGAGACTTAGCCCACATAATATAATAATCATGGGCCGTCCATCACACCCATATTATTATCTGGCCCACATTAATTATCCATACTAAATTAATTAATGAAGTCTTGCCTAAATAAATAATTGATCAGATTCTTAAGACCCTTTATTTTGTAATATATCTTTATTTCTCAATTAAAAAGCTCACAACCACAATTAGATATTAAAATATGTCTAACATCCTCTTCCTAAGTCCTTCACTATATCCTCCCCGACTACACTTTCTGTGGATTCCATGGTCAATTCTTTGTTGAATGAGACTGGTAGTTAGAACACCAGTCTAGTCAAATCTAATTTCCTTCCTTATGAGGCTAAGATCATTCTTAGCATCCTCAGACCTCGATATCCTATCAATGATAGATGGTGTTGGCATTATGAGAACAAGAGATATTATTCGATTAGGAGTGATTATAGATTAGGGATAAGCAACCATAATACAGATGTTGAATCTACCTCAACAATCTTCCAAATTTGGTGGAATAAAATTTGGAGCCTTAAAATTCTGCCCAAGATAAGAATCTTCATATGGAGAGTCTGTGAAAACCTGATCCCCGCGGCTGAAAATCTATGATCCTATCATGTATCTATTGAATTTGATTGTGTAAGATGTGGCTTTGGTAATGAATCAACAACCCATGCTCTCTTCCAATGTTACATTTCCCAAAAAGCATGGAGGTACACCCCCTTTGCTCAACTTGTTGAAAATTTAATTCGCCATCTATGCTAGATAATTTACTTGAAATTTACAAAATTCTTGATGACGGAAACTTTAATCTGTTTTGTGTTTGCTTAAGGTTCTTATGGTGTTGGCGGAATGACATGGTTCATGGCTGGAGAGTGGATAAGACTAAAGAGCTTTACAATATGGTGGAATCTTATGTACAAGTCTTTAACTCCGTAACACCACTTACCCTTCCGTATATACCATCATATATCAAACGAATATGTAGTGTTACAGTTTATCAAACTGATATCAAAACATTTATACTATTATATAAAATATTATAACATATTTTTCGAGTGAAAGAAGATATAAAACAAGAATATATTTAATATAATTCCAAATCCACTCTCTATTTACACTCTCCTATATATGAGTATTTAATTTTTTTTTTTTGTCATTAATAGCATAGTAACAAAATACATAAGAAAATATCAACCCATTCAGCATAGCTACCATTGCTGCTCGACTTCACACTGTGGAGTTCACTATCAGTGACTCTATATTATAAAACTTATCGCTTTATCTTCACTTTAAACATGCGTGAGAGAAAAATAAACTTTCACGCTAAGTTTATAATTCAGTGGTATAGTAATTTATAATAACATTCATTTATAGAAAATAGAAAACATAAAAACATTCATTAATATTGTAAACTTATAAAAATGTATTGTCATGCTCATATATTAAATCGCCGTAAACTAATGACAGAGAAACGAGAGATATATATTATTTCATCATCTTATGAAATCCACCGAATTGGAGAAAACAATGTGAATAAATTATATTTTACAGTCTTAGAAAACTCATCGGACCGAATAGATATATTATACAACCACAGAAAATCCACTGGGCTGTAAAGTATAATATATGACCACAGAAAATCCACCGGCTAATAATCCTATTGGCATACCAATAACTCCATAAACTGTTGTCTATGCTAATATATGAGATAAAATATCAAATTCTCGTCAAATACGAATTTCTGTGATATTTCCAACTATTTTAAGCATTCAAGAAAACAAGGCGTGCGCACACACACATATATAATTATTTCCAATGTTGTAAAAACCGGACCGGTCAACGAACCGGAAAAGACAAAGGGTCAATAGTTAGAGGTTGAACCGGGGTTGAACCGGGGTTGAACCGGAGTTGAACCGGTCAAAAGTAACATTTTATTAAAATATAATTTTTAATAAGTTCATACATAATAAAATATAAAAAATAAATAAATTAAATCTATTTTATACATAATTATATTTTCAAATATTAAAACTTATAATTTTTATAATTTAAATTAATAGAAACTATATTCAAAATTGTTTTTTAAATATATTTTTAATAAATAATAGAATTAATTTGTCTATATATTTTCAATTTTAATAAAATAGACGATAATTTTTAAATATTTTTAATAGAGTATTTAATAGGAATCTAAATAATTTAGACAATTTATATATAAATTATAATAATATTGTATATTAATAATTTAATATTGAACATACAAATACTAAAATTCAACATTATCAAATATATTAACTCTTAAATAATTAAAATGAATATTTTTAATATTTATATATCAAAAAATACCACTACTTATATATATAATTTGTTTATAAATTAAAAATAGTATTTTTGTTATGCTAAAATTTTTAAAATATATATTACTAAAAAAAATTAGTAGATATAATTAAATAAATATTGTTAATATATATATATATATACTAAGTATTTGACACAAAAAATGTTGTGGTGCAATGGTTAAAGGCTTTGATATCCTTCCTTCCTATCATGGGTTCGAATCCCTCCAGCAGCAACAATTTTCATGTTTTTCATCCGGTAAACCTTGACCGGTTTCCGGTTTGACCGGCTAATTCAACGAATTTCTGATTGGTCTAAATGATTTCCAGATCAAGAGTATAAAACCGACCGGTCTAAGGGCCGGTTCCCGGTTAAACAGGTTAAACCGGCTGGTCCGGTTTTAACAACATTGGTGATAATAGTCTCTTACCACTTGAATTAATATATTTATTTTTCTCTCTTACTAAATAGGAGAGCCACGTTCCTCGACCTTGTACATTCTCGTATTTGTTTGGATATAAAAAATTTAATTTACTTTAATGGAAAAAAAATAGAATAAATTTGTTTTACTTTTGAGAGAGTAGATGAAATGATGTGAGTTGATTTTTATTATTTATTTTGGTTCCAATATTGAAGGTAAGGGAGGAGTAATAAAATATAATATGACCTTTTTCATTATTTGGATAAATGATTAAGGAGATAAACAATAATAAATATAGGGAAATTGAATTTCTCACTTTATTTTATAATGAAAAATATAATTTCACTTGTCTTTTGTTCGAGATAACTAAATCAAATACAATGATAAATCAAATTTACTTTACTATCACTTGCTTAGTTAAATGAAGTTGAAATCACTCGTGAGAGTGTAGATGAAATGATGTTAGTTGCTTTCAATTTAATTAGATATTTTGAATTCAATATTTGGATACAAAGCTACCTTAAAACTCACGAGAAATTTAAGGTTTTATCCTACATGTACAGAATTAGTTTTAGTTTGTGGTCATAATTGACTAACTGAGAATATCTATTATCTCACCCAAAAAAGTAAATCGAAATTTATCTTATATTTAAAAGCGGAAGTTATATTAAAGGGTGTTTGAGAGTATAATGGCTCTGTTTAGTAAAACAAGTTAATAATATAGTTGTTACATGATAATTTAGCTTCAAGTTGATAATCTCATAATAGCTAAAAATCTGGAAATTGATAATCTAGCTGAATTAATTAAAAGTGTTTGATAAAATTAGCTAAAAAGTATAAAATGATATAAAAAAATATTATATAAATTATATATATTATAAAAAATTGTATTAATATTTCATCTCAATATAATAAACACATATATTTTTATCATCTAACATTTTATTATTATATATAGATTAAATAATTATATTATATATAATTTAATAATTATATTATTATTACAACATGTTATTTTATAAAAAAAATAAATTATAAAGGGAAAGAAAATAATAAGCTACTAGCTTTTTTTTTAGTTCAACTAGCTTATTTTTTTAGAGATTATAATCTAGTTTTTTTTTTTCTAAATATGCTATTTTACCAAACACATATTATTAGTCAAATTATATTATTTTTTGGTCAATAGTACCGGACATAAAAGCTATATTTGGATTTTTTTATTTATTTACCTTTTTTTTTAATTTTTTATAAACTACAGTTTTTTCAAAATTGTTTTTGGAAAAAACAAATATATCTATTTCTATAAAAACTGTTTTTCAAAATTCAAAAAATTAAAAATAATTTTTTTTTTGAAAAACTCAGAAGTTTTTACTTTCTAAAAGCTAATTGGGCCTAAATTTATCCGAGTGTTTTGAGAAAATTTTACAAAACATCTATTTTTAACTTTTGTTTTAAAAAATAGAAGCAAAATTTTCCTTTTTCATTCTTATCAAAAACTTTTTCAATTTTACTGAATAACTCTTCTGTCACAACCCAAACTGGAGACCGTGACTAGTGCTAAGAAATAGGTAGGCATAAGCTACCAAAGTTTGTAGCAAACACCTGTACATATATCTTATATCCCAACTCATGCAACATAATAATATCAACCTATCGTAAATATAAATCATGTTGAATATATATATCCATAAAATCATCATGAGAGAGTATTCTCATCCTGACATTTTTTTACTAATATATGATCTAATATTTCTATATATGGTACTGCGGAGATCTATAATAATTAATACAATCTGAAAATAAATTAGAAATATTACATCAAAGCCCTCGCGGAGTGAAGAAGATGTGGGCTAATCCAAACAAGCTGAAAATGATATCTACTACCTGAAAAATAATTGAAAGGAGTCAGCCTCCACTGAGTGATTAATATTATATAACTTTATATAATACAATCACACAATATTATAATAATATCATATATACATGCAGGAAAGTCGCACAACATGTAATATCAATCATCAAACAAATAGGTGAGAAACTCAAGCAGAACGCTAAACCTCAATTCTACTAGCTAATGAGCTCTCTTAATTTCAAAGACCGACACCTTGAGAGCAAACTCGATTAGGGTCCTCTCCGGTTGGTCACTTATCCAAATAGTACTGGTACCTTAAGAGACGAACTCAATTAGGGTTATCACTCTCATCATCCATATACATATCATAACATATTCCCCAAGAGACAAACTCAACCAGGGTATCTCATCAATCCATCCATAATCACATGATCATCAGCGATGTATACACGGTCCTGATGTAACCCATCAGGTAGCACGTTTTGCTATAGTTTTTCTTGACCTTATGGTGATTGATCTTTATTTTGATCTTGATAATCAAATTAAATATTACTAATGTCTTCATTTAGTGTTTTTTTGATAATATTTTAAGTTTTAAGTGAATTGGACTCAATTTCCCATGTGAACATCCAACTCAAAGGCAAAAGTCGTGTAAGTCCCACCTAGGACCGATGTATCCCGCCTAGGACAATGTTCCCGCCCAGGATAATAAGCCTCACGACCGGGGTGACGCATCCATGAGGTCCAGAAACATTTTTCGTCTAGGATAGGAGTAAGTCATGACCAAGACAAGGCAATGCCGCCTGGGACACCAGGCATCACGACGGGAAAAATTGAAAGGATGTGATTGTTGAAAGGCACTTAAACCAAAATGTGACACATCATCATCAGAAGTCAAAACATCCAAGTTGAATAGATACATATCCTGATCGGGACACATGTCATGACCGGGATGTGCTCAAATTTCAGAAGTCAAAAAAGACTAGTCAATCTTTCTAGAAGAGTGTCCTGACCGAGAAATTTGACTAGAAACTAGCCATTAGAGCTATCAAGCAATCCCTGAGTGACATATGGAACTTTCCAACCGGGATACCTTACATCCCGCCCAAGACACTACCTTTTCAGATAGCATTAAATGTAATTATAAGAAGACGTTAGGGAGAGTTATGACACTTATTTGTAACGGCTAATTGGTGGATAATCAGTATAAATATCCTACCAAAAGATATTTATGAAATCTAACAGTTTCATAAGTGCTAAAACTCTTGCAAATTAATTTTCAATCTTCTTTCATTTAATTCTTTGTTAGGGGTTCAAGTTTTAGCTTTAAACAATTGGGTAATCTTGTATTTGGGTTGTGTGTGAGCCAAATTACAAGGAATTGGTCATTATATGTGTTAGAGAGGTGTTCTAAAGGCAATCACCTTTAGCACTTACTGTACAGACTCATTTTATATGAATAAAAGAAAATTTTCATTTAATTAATGTTCATTTACATTATGAATTGTTTGGATCTTAAATCAATTGATGAAGTCTGTGATATAAACATAGCATGGAGAAAATCATGATGAGATCATGATATTGAGATTCCTATAATATGGAATTATGATGAATTATCCCTAGTCATAGGATTAACGAGACTGGACATTGTTAATTTGGATAAACTAGCACATATTATATTTCTTGATTGGATCAAGTAGGAGATCTCATAATCTGTAGACATGAGATGTCTAGAATGAACATGTGAATGCTTGCTAGAGTAGTCAAGTTCATTGGATGACCTGCTATGAGATTATCATATAGATCCTCTATTCTATGTCGGTGATAGTCTCATCATAGCAATGGTGCAAGTATCCAAGACAACCTTGAGCACCTCAAGTCTAAAGATATTGATCTTATACTTTGACTCCATTCTTTATTGTCTCTGGAGAGGTCGCTCATAGGGTGGTGATTGGGTACAATTTGAAGTATTCAAAGATAGTTGAGTAGCTAACAAAAGATTCATCGCTCCTAATAGAAGGAGAGTTTACCTATGACCTCTTGTCCATATCATTATTCAGGAATCTCTGGCCAGAGTGGAACTATCATGAAGATAGTCTTCAGTGATATATTTGTAAGATTGATAAGTCTCAAAGACTTATTACTAACATTACTCGGACTAGATGTGATATAGTCAGTCTAATGGGAGCTGACACAGAGTTCATGCTCTGCACTGAGTAGGGTAAAGGAAGGTGAAGGGACAAATTGCATGAATATTTGTCTATGGAAAGGTTTGTAGTCAAACTACTGACTTTTCGGTCAATTGGGAGTCATAATGTGTTGCTAGATACCGCTCATGACTTTCTTAAGATCAAGTGTTGATCTGAGTGGCCAACATAACTAGGAACCTAATGGGTCACATGCATTGAAGGTGTGTAGAGGAAGTGAAATAGGCTACTAGATTGGATCCAAAACTGAGATAGAGAAAAACCAAGTCCAGGCAAATTGCGAGCGCAAATTATTTCGCAATCACGATAGACCTTTCACTGTCGCACTTTATCCCGAGCAGGATTGTCCCACTCCAGAGCTGCAAAAGCTACTGGACTAAAGTCCCTATTGAGAAAGTAGTTTCACAATCGAGATCCTCGCAGTTCTAACTAAATCACGAGTGCGAAAAGGGTTTTGCGATCATTATTTTTATCTAGTAAGAAACCTAATCAAATTAGGAATCTTAAATCGCGGGATCTGAACCCTATTCTCATAAGAGAGTATAAATACCCTATTTTGAGACAGATAGAATGGCTATAACCTTAGAAAACAAAAGAGTTTTGTTCTCTTCCATTCTCAAAGGTCATTCTCTTTTACTAGCATAAGAGAGTTTATCAACCCATCTCCTTAGAGGTTTTCTTCTTCATGCCTTCACATGGACTTCTGTTAAGGGTAATCCAGCAAGGATTACAGTGGTTTGTGACAACCCCGTAAGGTGAATCAAAGGTAAAGATCTCTGAAGTTTAAAGGTAATGATCTTCAACCTTATATCTAAGGATAATCGATTATATGAACATAGGGCGATTCATGATTTGGGATTAAATTTTAATTTTCTGCTACTTCTTAATATATATGATATGTCTATGAATCCCAATAGTGGTATCAAAACCACCCTATGCGTTGTATAATTGGTTTTAATTGAAGAAGCATGAAAATGGTATTTTGGATTCTTTTGTTTGAAAAATTAATTTGGGATTGTTTTAATTCAGTTTTAATATTTATGTTCATTCATAATCTATTCCGATATGATTAGAAAGTTTAATGAATGAATTGGTTTTGATACAGATGAGTTTGTATAATTGAAATTAGTTTTATGCTTCATATTGCCGAACTAGGGTTCTTAATAGTTTTAAGAATTATTTTGGTTTCTTCCATGTTTATGTGCCTAAGAAATTGTTATATGATAATGGTTTTGTATCCATAACATGTTTAAAACATAAAATTGGAGGTTGGATAGGAGCAAACATGAAATTGAAAGAGTTTTAATTTTTGATATCACGCAGATCGCAAGCGCGATTCTGCCTAGTTCATGAAAATATTAGTTTCAATTCCAGTGTTTTAATTTCATGATTATATGATTTTCATGACATTTTATGATGCTAATAGTATGCCTAAAATTAATTTTAGTTTAGCCCTTGGTCTTATTTAATTCTAGATAAGTAATATGATTCAATTTAGATGTTTTGTGTGTTGACTCACTAATCCGAATTTTGCGATTTGGATTTGCTTGATTTAATCTATAGATGCCTATATAGATGAATATTAATTTTAGAATTTTGGGAATTAATAGACATAATTGAAATGTAATTCTAATGTGATTAGATAATGGCATATAATTAATAATTAAATAGTTTAAGTAATGGTAATATGTGGAATTTCATATTAAAACTGAAAATCCTATTTAAGTTCAATAGTTGAAACCATTTTTCAAATGGAATCCAAAATTTCATTTTCTTTATTGTCTTTATTTAATACATTAGAGAATGCATGTTAAGGGTGTATGGATGACATGATGGATGATAATAGACTTGACCAATGAGATTGTTCATCCATGGATTTTATTTTATAAATGTTGGGTTTCTAAGATGCATCACATGCATAGCACAACGGATAATTAAAAATTTAGAAATCCTAGAACTACTGGATCATCCTATGTATATTAAAATCGGATATACCAACTAATTGGATGAAGATGATTACCTTGTTTTATTTTTGATCTTATCCATGTTGTGACCTTATTTATTCTTGTTGGGTTGTAGCAAACCACCAACATCCTAACTTGGATGTTTCTATCAATATTCACATGAAGCAGATGAATGAAACCGGCTATGGCAATGGGTGAACAAATAACCAAGGTGCTAGGATGGTTGAATATTCAAGAGAGAAGAAGAAAAGAATTAATTCTAAATTAATTTTCTCTAATGTGGGCTGCTGTATTTTTTGCCTTAAAATCCCTTTTATATGTATTATATTTATTCTAGGGCATTTGGAATCCAATTCCAAGTAGGATACATAAAAGGGAGTCCAATTTGGACAAGGAGAACCCAATCGATAGGCTGTTGGCTGTGCGGGCCTACTGCCTGCTCGTTGGTAGGCTCGTAACATGCAGCACAGGCCTGTAACGTGTAGCACAGGCATGTAATGCGTAGGCCTACTGGCCTATTGTGGGCCCGTAGTGCATTGCTAGCCCACTTCCACACTCACATTAAGCATCTCATGCTCACAATGCCTTTTACATCCAGAAAATTTTTCCACGTCCGCAAAACCGTCCAGTCCAAATTTTCTCTCTTAAAATTGGATCAAATCCAAAGCCCATTTTACTATTTCATCATACTCTTCTATACGTGTGACCCAAGAGGTTCCTAGTTATGTTGGCCACTCAATTTATCATATAATATTGAGCAAGTCAAGAGCGGTATCTAGGCACACATCATGACCCCTAATTGACCAGAAAGGTCAGTGGTCTAACTCGAACCCTTCTATAGAATAATTATTTATGCAATTTATCATTTCACCTAACTATACTCCATTTGGTTCAAAGTATGGACAACGTGTCAACTCCTACTAAACTGACTACATCACACCTAGTCCAAGTGATGTTAGTTTCTTATCCATGAGACTCATTACTCTAATAAGATATGTCCTCGAAGATCATCTTCAAGACATGTCCACCTTGTGTGGTGAATCCCTTATTGGCTACTTAACTGCCTTCAAATACCTCAAGCTATACCCAATCACCTCCCTAAGAGCAGCCTTTAAGAGGCAATAAGGAACATGGCCAAAGTATAGAATCGGTATCCAAGATAACCTTGAGCAACTCAAGTCTAAGGATACTTGCACCATTTCTATGATGAGACTATCACTGACATATGAATAGATAATCCATGTGATTGTCTCATGGCAGGTCATCCGATATACTTGGCTACACTTAGCAAGCATCCATATGTTAACTTTAAACATCTTATGTCTATAGTTTATGAGATCAACCACTTGATTCAATCATGAAGTATAACATATGCTAGTCTATCCGGATTAATAATGTCTCATCTTATTAATCCTATGATTAGGGATAATTTAGATGTAAACACATTCACACATGATAGGAATTTCACCATTATGATCTCATCATAATTTCCTTCATGTTGTGTTGTATATCATGGACTACATCATTTGGTTTAAGATCTATATCAATTTATATATGCATGAACACCAATATAATGCAAGAATCGCTATATGAATGTGTACATTAAGTGTCTAAGGTGATTACTTTTAGGGCAACTCTCTAACTGTAAATTGGAAAATAGGGCATATGTGTCCCTACCTTCCCTTATCTTTCTCTATTTGTATTTCTCTTCTCATCTTACTCTCCTCAAATGTAAATTGAGGTTTCTATTTTGAATTATGTAATTAGATTATATAGGACTAGGATAGAAGAAGACGAAAAGAGCAAGAAGCAAAAGGAGTTGGCGCTATTTACAAGAAGACTTAGAAAATTAGGAATTTGATTTCTATATTTTTCTAGATTGTAATTCATGCATCTACCTAGGTTATACCTAATCAATCCTTCCATGGCTAGAGGAATCGATGTTAGATTGTCCATAATTGTGCCATATAGTTATGGTAACTACTGAATGTATGTCTATGAGATGAATGAATATATATTTTGCATGCTATAAAATGATGAGACTAAATTAAAAAATCTCTCAATAACTAATAATTAAGTTTATGCCCTCTATTAATATAGGGAGAACCAGAGTTCTTCTAGATGTTGGGTTATTGAGCACACTCAAGCCTGCTCTATAAGAATATGTTTGAACCAGTAAAACGTGATTTCAAGAGTAATGGTTTGGACTTAAATAATTCCACTGATTTGTCAAGCACACTCAAGGTCAATATGAATTGGAGGTGGTGTTGGGCAAGTGTACATAAGATATACATATATTAAGAGTTGATAGCCCAATGATTTATGCACACATCAATCAGATGATAGATCAATTCAGTAGTTGCATACAAGATGCAATTTGTATGGATAAGATACCTATCAATTTGACCAAAGAAGGCTTATTTAGCACACTCAAGGTCATTCTTAAGTTGGAATTGGATACCGACCCACTGAGAGAACTTCTAACGAGTTCTCTTGAGTTTATAATGAGAGCTATGAGTTTGTAATAAAATAGTGGTAGCCATAATGAGTTTTATTAAAGACCTAATATCATGCATTCATGTACATTCTTTAACATGATCTATTTTACATCTAGGTTGTTAGAATCTACATCATGTCTTCAAATGTGAATTTGCATTCGATTTTGGAGTCAAATAAGTTGATTAGGCCAAACTTCTTGGACTGGCTGCGAAATTTGAGAATAGTTCTCAAGACTGAGCAGATAACCTATGTCCTAGATGAGCTGCTTCCTTCCCCACATGCTGATGATGCTAGCAATGATGATTGTATGGCATACAAGAAACATCTAGATGATAGTGAACTGGTAGGTTGTATTATGCTTGCCTCTATATCACTTGAGCTTTAGAAGCAACATAAGACTATGGATGCCAATACCATAGTCTACCATATTATGGAGCTCTTTAATGAGCAAGCGAGATATGAAAGGTTTGAGATCTCCAAATTGCTATTCCATTCAAAGATGGTTGAGGGGACATCTCCAGTGTAACATGCACTGAAGATGAATGGGTATATCGAGAGGCTGCGTTCTTTAGGCTTCATGATGGACCACGAATTAAGTATAGACTTAATTCTCACCAACTTGCCCGTGATAGTTATGGACAATTTGTGCTTAATTGTAGGATTAATAAGATTACATGCACAATACCCAAGCTTATCAACATGCTCAAGACAGTTGAGCCTTTCATCAAGAAGGAGAGCAAGACTATGATGTAAGTGGAGTCTTCTAGTTTGAAGGAGAAGAACACAAAGAAGAAGTCCACAAAGTTTAAAGGAAGCGTGACCAAGAAGAAGGCCAAAGAGACTACTTCAAAAGGGACTTGCTTCCATTGTAGCAAAGATGGCCATTGGAAGAGGAACTGCAAGGCCTATATGGAGTCCTTAAAGAAGAAGGCATCAAATGCCCCATCTACTTCAGGTATATTTATCATTAAAGTTAATAGTATTTCTAGCAATAACATATAGGTATTGGATATCGGATGTGGCTCACATATATATACTGATATGCAGGGCCTAAGGAATAATAGACAACTCAAGAAGGGAGAGTCAGACCTGCACATGGGCAATGGAGTAAGAGTTATTGCATTAGTTGTAGGAACTTGTGTATTAATACTCCCTAGTAGGCTTGTAGTAGAATTAAACAATTGGTTTTACGTTTCCGCTTTAACTAAGAATATTATTTTTGTTTTTGTGTTAAATAGAAATGGATTTACTTTAACTATTAATGGCAATGGTTACTCTATAATGTTAAATGATATTCTTTATGGAACTAGAACTCTTTATAATGGAATTTATATTCTTGATATATCTGGCTCTAATGATAATAAGAATAATAATAATAATAAAAGGTTAAAATCAATAAACTAAAACCGTCTTATTTATGGCATTGTCGCCTTAGCCATATAAGTGAGAGATGCATGACTAGGCTATACAAAGATAGTAGCTTGGGATCATTTGATTATGAATCATATAACACATGCAAATCTTGTTTATTAGGCAAGAACTTTAATGGAAATGGTGAATATGGCATAGGACTATTGGATCTAATAAATGCAAATGTATGTGGGTTAATGTCTATGTATACTAGAGGTGGTTACCCTTACTTCATTATCTTTATCGATGATTATTCACAGCTAGGGTATATGTATCTTATGAGATACAAGTCTAATGCATTTGGAAAGTTCAAAAAATTCAGATATGAAGTAGAGAAACAACTTCGCAAGAGTATTAAATCACTTAGATCTGATTGAGGTGGTGAATAGTTAAACTAAGAGTTTCAAGTTTATCTTAAGGATAATGGAATTTTATCCCAGTAGACTCTACCCTTCACGCCACAACACAATGGTGTGGCTAAAAGGAGAAACTGAACCATGTTAGACATGGTGAGGTCTATGATGGGATTTGTAGAACTACCTAAGTCCTTTTGGGAATATGCACTAGAGATTGCTATTTACATTTTAAACAAGGTCCCTTACAATTTAGTTGATCTTACACCACATGAGATGTGTAATAAGAAGAAGCTTATGAATCCTAATAGTGTGAACTATTAAAACACAATGGAATTTTGGGTTGAGTATTAGTCATGGGAAAACACCTAGTTGTGAGTGAACTAGAAAAACTCTTATTGTAATTTAAATTGGTTAGATTAGTAAATACGCAATTAAGATTGGGGAGAGTAGGGTTAGTTAACACTCGAACCTCTATAAAATTTATGTCTCCCTTTACTCTTAACTTTCCTTTACTTTGTTGTGTGTAAGAATTTTTTTAAATTTCCCACCTATTCATCGCCTCTATTCTTGGTGATTATTTGGGAAACAATTGGTATCAAAGCAAGGTGTAGCATTCAAGCTTGACCAGTGCCAGAAAAGATCAAGACATGGCCAACGAAGGATTCCAAAGTTTAAACCATTCGTTAATAGTTCTAACTACACTTTACGGAAATTTAAAATGGAGAGCTAGTTGGATAGTGAAGGGATAGATGTATGGGAGAGTGTTCGTAAAGAATGGATAACTCTAACATAGAAAGATACCGAAGGAGAAAAAGTCCCTCTTTCGAGAGATGTTTAGCTTGAGAGTCACAAGATGGCCAATGGTAAGAACAAAAAGGCCATGACCATCATTACAACTCCCTTTCCCTTAAAGAGTATGAACGAGTTCAATATTGTCAAACCACCTATAGCATGTGGAAGACTTTGGAGAACTACCATAAAGGCACTAAGCAAGTTTGTTCAAGGAAGATTCAAATTCTAATGAATGAATATGAGCTCTTCAAGGTGAAGCCTAATGAGTTTATCACCCATATGACAAACCACCTTCTCACTGTCATCAATGGCATGAAGAAATATGGAAGACACATAATCCTTAAAGATGTCAACAACAAAATCTTGAGAAGTCTTCCTATAAAGGACTATGGCTCAAGAGTGGTAGGTACTGAAGAAGCTAATAAGGACACGAGCACCATTTCTACCAATGTGCTCATTGGTAAGCTTCTTACTCATGAGATGGCTCTTGCTAGGGATAAAGAGCTTGTTGAAAGGGACAATAAGAAGCCTCTTGCACTTAAGGTAAGCATTACCTCCTCCAAGGTTTGAGACTTAGACCTCATTAGTGATAATGAGGTAAATGAAGAAGAGGATGAGGAGATATACATGCTTTCAAGGAAGATGATAGTCAATAAGTATAGGAATATCCAAAATTACAAGTAAAGAGCTTCAAGATTCAAATGCTTCTTATCCAACTTCAACAAAAACAAGGAGGACATGAAGTGCTATAAATGTGGAAAGAAATGTCATATCAAATGTGAGTGCCCCAAGCTCAAGAAGTACAATAACAAGTCTTACAAGAATGGAGGGAACAAAGGCCATAAAGCTACATAGGATGATTCTACATCAAGTGATGATGAAGGAAGCCAAGGAAATATAGCAAACTTATGCTTTATAGCTTTAGATGACAACTTTAATGAGGTAACTTCTACTCCTTACTCTTTTTTTTTTACATTTTTGTATGATTATTATGATGATGATCTCATTGAGGTCATGACTCTAGAGGTAGAAGATACAAAAAGAAGGCTAATTTTCATAAAAAGAATAGCTCCAAACTTAAGGATGATATATCCAACCTTCAAAAGGTTGTGGAAAAGCTAAAAACTTTCAATGCTTCTCTCAATAAGTCATTGAATGAGTTTTCATCTAGACCCTCAACTAATGCTTTATTAAAAGAAAAAATGCTTTGAAAAATGAAGTTGAGAGATTAAGACTTTCTATCTCTAAATTTCACAAGAGGAAGGAGAATTTAGATACCTTATTGTATTCCAAAGGCCTCGTTTGGTGAGACATAGCTTAGGCTTTAATGGTGCATCATCATCATTTACACCTAGCACCATATTTGTTAAGGCATCTATTCCACAAACCTCTTCTCTTGAGGTAATTTCCTCCAAGGTAAAGAACAAGTCACACACAAAAGCTCCTACTCAAAGAAAGAGTAGTAAAGATTCACACGGCTCAAAAGGGAAACCTCAAAAGGCTAACCATGTCTTCTTGTATAAGAGACATGCACCTAAGAAAGCATCCATGACACATAAGTGTGTTTATTATTGTACCTCTTCTTCTTATGCCTCAAATAAGAAGGTTGTGAGGCCAAAACCCTAAATAAGATGGAAAAAGTCTTTCTAGAGTAAGTAATGCCATTATTTCATAGAGTTTAGGCAAATCAATATTCATTATTTGATAAGGAAATCCCATTAGGATGCTTCCAAGACTAACCCCTATGGACCCAAGTTTGTTTGGGTACCTAAAAACTAAAATTGAACTTTATTTAGTAAGTATGCCTTAAGTCCACAAGCAAAGAGAATGTATGGTTATTGCATAGTAGATGCTTAAGGCATATGAACATAAACAAGAGCCATTTCACAAGCATCAAAAGTATGGATAGATGTAAGGTTACCTTTGGAAATAATGCTAAGGGCAAGATAATTGGCATTGGTTCCATAAGACTTAATGGCATTTCTATTATTAAAGATGTGATGATTTTGATGGCTTGAAACACAATCTTTTAAGTGTAAGTCAATTATGTGATAAGGGAAACCAAGTCATCTTTAACTCCAATGGATGTCCTGTTACTTCTTTGAATGGTCAATAGATATTCAAAGGAGAAAGAGATGATAATACTTACATAATTAACTTACACAAGTTGACTAATGTTCCTCTAGTTGTCTTGTATCTTGTTGGAAAGATGGTGCACCAAGAAGGGGGAGGGGAGGTTGAATTGGTGGCAAATAAAAATTTTTGGCTTAATGGATTTCTTTGAGTGTTTAAGCAATATGCAAATAAAACATAGAAAGTAAAGGAGCAAGAGAAGATTGCACACAAGGATTTATAGAGGTTCGGGTGTTAATAAACCCTTGTTCTCTCCCCAACCGTAATTAGGAGTTTTACTATCTCAACTTGAGATTACAAAAGAGTTTCTTAGCTAACTCACAACTAGAAAGTTTTCTTAGCTCACCCACAACTAAGTGTTTTCTGAAGGCTCACACCGAACCTAAATCCCTTGTGTTGTAATGGCTCACATAATAACCAATTCATTATGTTTTGAACAGGCTCACACATAACCCAAACAAGAGTTTTCTCACTAGGCTCACTCTTACAACCTTAACCCAAGTGTTTAAGGTTAACACTTCAACCTTTTTACAAACTAAGTTGGGAAATAAAATTGCAAGAGTTTTGGCACACTTAAAATAAAGTTCTTTTGTTCTAAGGCCTTTTAGAGGTCTATTTATAATGTTTACCTTCCAATTAGCCTTTACATGTGGTGCTAAAATTATTTATATTGTTCAAAAGTTGATTGATTAAAAGTTATTTGACAGAGACAGTTTTCCAATCGAGAAACCTTGTTTCCCAATCGGAAAATTTATATATCCGTTGGAGCCTTACACATGGTAGCCTTGGAATTGTCCTTTTCTTCAACGATTCTTTAACGGCTAGTCTTAATCAAATTTTTCGGTCGGGATAAGAGTTTCCTAGTTATGAAAACATGTTTCCTGAATTGGGAAACTATATTTCCCGATCAGGATAACTTTCTGGAACTTTTGACTTGAAGCTTGGAATGCTGGAATCGAGCACTTCTCGAGGGAGAACCTTATCCCGAGGGGGAAACTGTCCTTCAATATTTGACTGATTTGTTCACTAAACAAATCAAATCCGATTGACTTGAAACTTTGTACACTATCAAAACAACACTAGATGAAGACATTAGTAATATTTAATTTGATTGTCAAGATCAAAATAGAGATTAATCACCCTAAGGTCAACATATCTATTAGTTTAGAATCTTGGCTATGGTATAGAAGGCTTGGGCATGCAAGCTTGGATTTAATTGAAAGCCTTAGTAAGGATGAGCTAGTAGATGGGCTCCCAAAGGTCAAGTATTTAAAAGACAAGATTTGAGAGGCATGTCAAAGGGGGAAACAACACAAATCATCTTTCAAGCTTAAAAACATTGCAAGTATTTCTAGACTTCTACAACTCTTACACCTTGATTTGTTTGGCCCTTGTAGAGTTGCTAGCTTGGTTGGTAAACACTATATGTATTTGTCATTATTGATAACTACTCTAGGTTTACTTGGATAATTTTCTTAGCTCACAAAAGTGATGCTTTTGAAAATTTCAAGCACTTGGCCAAGAAGGTCTAAAATGGAAAGAGATACTTTATCTCTAAGATTAGAACTACCTATGGAAAAGACTTTGGAAATGATCTTTTTGAAAATTATTGTTTAGAAAATGCTATTTCTCATTATTTTTCCACACTAAGAACTCCTCAACAAAATGGGGTAGTTGAAAGGAAAAACCAAACATTGGTAGAGATGGCCAGAAAAATGCTTAATGAGTATGGTTTACCAACCTGCATTTAGGCGGAAGCTACTAATACCACTTGTTATATTTCAAATTGTGTTTTCAAAAGACCTATTTTAAATAAAACCTTTTATGAGCTTTGTAATGGAAGAAAACCCAAGATCTTATACCTTAGAGTATTTGGCTACAAATGTTTTATACTGAATACCAAGGATAACCTAGGAAATTTTGCTTCAAAATTGGATGAAGGCATACTTCTTTGCTATTCCACCTTTAGCAAAGCTTATAAGCTTTTCAATAAAAGAACACTAGTTGTAAAAGAGTCTAAGCATAGTAAATTTGATGAATCTTATAGATTTGATCTTGGAAAATGTATTCCTTTATATGATGTTATAGGTACCATAGAGAACCTCAATCTTGATCAAGAGGAAAATAGAGAATCATTAAAGAAGGATGATCATTATGAGGAACAATAGGCACAATATCAAGAGAAAGAACAACCTCAAGTCCAAGAGCAAGGAACTAATAAGCTACAAAGGAGTGGAATTTTGTAAAGAGCCACCCAAAAGAGCAAATCATTGGTAATCCTATAAGATATGTAAGTACTTGATCCAAGCTTCTTGATCCTAATCTTGCTTTTGTCTCTTAATTTGAACTAAAGCCCATTGATGAGGCTTTAGGTGATGAGAGTTGGGTGATTGCTATGCAAGAGGAACTCAACTAATTTGAGAGAAATAAGGTTTAGATCTTAGTTCCAACACCTAAGGACTACCTAATTATTGGTAGTAAGTGGATCTATAGGAACAAGTTAGATGAAGAAGGTAACATTACTAGAAATAAAGCTAGATTGGCTGCCAAAGGATATAACCAAGAGGAAGGCATTGATTATAGTGAAACCTTTGCTCCTGTGGTGAGATTAAAAACAATTTATATTTTATTAGCATATGCATGCCATATGAATTTCAAGCTTTTTCAAATAGATGTTAAAAGTGCTTTTTAAAATAATTATGTTGAATAACCTCCCGGTTTTGAAGATCATGCATTTCCAAACCATGTCTATAAGCTCACTAAGGCCTTAAATGGATTGAATCAAGCTCCTAGAGCTTGGGATGAAAGGCTTAGTACATTTCTCCTAGATAATGAGTTTTCTAAAAGACATATAGATACAAATCTTTTCATTAAAAAACATAATCATGACATTCTCATTGTTCAAATTTATATTGATGACATAATCTTTGGATCTACTAATGAAAATCTTTGCCAAGTGTTTGCTAAGTATTTGACTAGGGAATTTGAGATGAGCATGATAGGAGAGCTCAAAATTTTCCTTTGACTTCAAATCAAGTAAGGCAAGGATCGTATCTTTATCAACCAATCCAAGTACATAAAGGAGTTGATCAAAAAGTTTGGAATGGATGGAAGCAAGAATGCCAAGACTCCAATGAGTACATCAACAAAATTGGACAATGATGAGTAGGGTAAAGCTATTGATGAAAAGCTTTATAGATACATGATCAATTCACTCCTTTATTTAACTGCCTCTAGACCCGATATTATGTATAGTGTATGCCCCGAGGAATCACATTTGCATGCGGTGAAAAGGATTTTAAAATATCTTTATGGCACAATGCATTTAGGTTTATGATATCCTAGAAATACATCATTTCATATAATTGATTTTTCGGATGCTAATTATATAGGCAGCCTATTGGATAGAAAAAGCACCTTCAGAACTTATCACTTTATTAGTGAATGTTTAGTTTCTTAGTTTATCAAGAAAAAAGTTTCAGTTGCCTTGTACACTGCTGAAGCGGAATATGTGGTGGTAGGTTATTGTTGCACTCAAATTTAGAAGAAACAACAATTCAATGACTATGGTCAAGTGTTTGATCACATTCCCATCCAATATGACAACACCAGTGCAATAAATCTTTCTAAAAATCTCATTCAACATTCAAGGAGCAAACATGTTGATATTAGATATCATTTTTTAAGAGATCATATCCAAAATGGTGATGTTGTGTTATAATTCATTGACACTAACAATCAATTGGCGGATATCTTCACCAAGCCTATCAATGATGAAAGATTTTTTTTTAAAGAGAGTTCGGTATGCTTGATAAGAGCACACTAATATAAAATATTTTAAGTTATGCATTTACATTCATTCATATGTATGAGCATAATAATGTGAATTGTATGCTATTTGATTGATTGATATGAATGTCATGTTCTTTATTTGATCTATATGTGCTTTTATGCGGAAATTTGAGCATTTGTGTTCTTAGAGTTCAATTTTATGAACTTTAAGGTTCAAATGATAAAAAAACATTCATATTGATCATCTATTTTATGCCATAATAGGATTCCTTAGTTGATTTTCTCGTTCGCTCCTTTATTCTCTCTCCTACGTGTAGTTCCCCCTCAGGAAGCACTCTTCTCCCTCGGGATAGGCATCCCACTCCGGTAATTCTTAGTCCTACACGCGACATTTAAACCTCCTATTGATTATTGCAATTCCTCTTTGTATCCTACTCGGGATACCTCCTTTCACGCTCATAAAATGGTTCAAAATTCAAATTTTTTTACCGTTATGAGTGTCTTAATTGGGATAAGGCCGCTGACAGCTTTTTTGAAACGACCAATAACATTTCAAATCCATTCAAACTCATTCAAATCAGTCATAACTCTTCACAATTCACCATAAATGGTCATTTTCATCCATCCACTCTATAAATACCCCCTTCTCTTTTCTTTTTCACTCACTTTGCATCCAAAACTCTTTCACTAAACCACTCTAAAATTTCCAAATTTTGTCCAATCTTCATCTTTCTTCTTCCTTCTCCATGGCACCTAAAGTTGGTACCTTTAAATCTCATGCCTCTAAGGGCAAATGTGTTGTTCACCACCCTCTTATACATCTTATGAACATATTTTTGCCGCCTTATCCAAAGATGAGAAGATTCGCTATAATTGTCTCACCTAACGAAAATGTGTTCCGATTAAGATTCTTGATCTTGATGATATGGCAGAACTTCACTTGAAAGATGATATATTGGCTGCATTTGAAGAGATGATAAACAACTTACTTTAGAGTTTTTATGCACTATAGGAATTATTGACAATCCAAAGCATGAATTGGGCTACAATGGCATACAATTCTGAATGTTTAGAAGCAACAAAAAATGACCGAGAACCAATTCGCTGTTGTTTTCAACTTTAAGACTATCGACGTGTTGAATGATGATAAGATGCACATCACTTACTCAGCCTTTTGGAAGGAAATCTCTTTGGAAAACCATCTTGATAAGTTTTCCAACTCCAAGCACATCAAATCCCAACTTCATTTCCTTTTCCATCGCATCACCACCTTCACCATATGCTTAAGGACGAAAAGATATGAAAAGGTAACTCTTAATGACCTCTTCTACCTATATGCCATGGTCTATCACAAGCCTACTGAAACAGTCCCTCTCCTTCTTGAGAAATTTCAATCAATCATCAATAACACCAAGGGGTCCATCTCTCTTCACTCCCAAATCACCCTCATAGCTAAACACCTTGACCTTTTAACCCCTGAATGTATATCTCTCCTTACCACTTCCTTCTCCTAGTATGACGATCTTCTTAACGTTGCCTATCTTCCAAATTGCAAAGCCTTTTTTAGGCCAAATAGAGTGTTGACAAGTTTATCTATGCCTATAGAGAGCATAGAGCACAAGTTGCTGCCCACAAGATGTCCAAGAAATGGGCATGTATTTCTCTTGGTAAAAGAGGCTATATTCTATAAGAAGAGCTAACTCAAAAAGCCCTAAGTCAGCCCCATGCTCCTTCTACAATCACCTTGCAAAAATCTTTATTCCTTACAAATGAGGACTTTTGACATGATACAGCATCTCTATTTGGACACTCAAGGTATGCAAGGTCATATGGGCATGCAAGTATGCCCTACTACTTTTAAGAAGGAGGCACCAAATGAGAAGGACCAAGATGACGAGATGGGAGGAGATGATGAGGCCTAGTTTTCTTCTTTTCTATCTTTCTTAGGATTAGTTGTGGCTATGTTTGTGATCACACACTTTTATTTTCTTTGTACTACATTTTTTTTCAATAAAAGTTTGCTTGTTTTCATTTACTTCTCTTATTTTTTCTCTCTTTGGTGCTTGGTTTGTGATTGATATGCCTTTATTCTATTTGATCTTACCAAAGGGGGAGAAGAACAATGAAAGCAAAAATCAACTTAATTTCGGATTGGTAACAAAGTTAAAAATGTTGACTTTTAACAACAATGTTGAACTTAGTTGTTTAATATGCAAACTTGCTTCAAATGCCTTGAAACATTGTATGGATTTTTTCAATACTTGAATTTGATTTATGCACTATCAATTTATCATTTTTACTTAGTTTAATTGTCAAATCATAAAGGAGGAGATTGTTGAAATTGGGGTGATTGATCTATGTGTTGATTTTGATAATCAAATTAAATGTTATTAATGTCTTCATTTAGTGTTGTTTTGGTAGTATTTTAAGTTTCAAGTCAATTGGACTCCATTTCCTATGTAAACAACCAAATCAAAGGCAGAAGTCATGTAAGTCCCACTCGGGACAGTGTTCCCGCTAGGATAATAAGCTTCGCGACTAGAACAAAGCATCTATGAGGACTAAAAACATTTCCCGTCCGGGATAAGAGCAAGTCACGATTAGGACAGGGCAATCCCTCTCGAGACACCAGGCATCAGAACTGGAAAATTTGAAAAGATGTGACTGTTGGAAGGTGCTTCAACCAAAATGCATAAGTCATCATCAAAAGTCAAAACGACCAAGCTGACCAGACACATCCTAATCGGAACACATGTCACGACCAGGATGTACTCAATTTTTAGAAGTCAAAGAAGATCGGTCAAACTTCGCAGAAGAGTGTCCCAACCGGGACAATTTTTTCCCAACCGAGAAGTTTGACTAGAAATTAGCGATTAGAGCTACCAAGAAATCCCTAAGTGACATATGGAATTTTCCGATTGGGATATCCTACATCCTACTCGAGACACTACCTTTTTAAATAGCATTAAATGTAATTGTAAGAAGATGTTAGGGAGGGTTATGACACTCATTTGTAATGGCTAATTGGTGGGTAATCAGTATAAATACCCTACCAAAAGGCCATTAATGAAATCTAGCAACTTTATAAGTGCCAAAACTCTTACAAATTAATTTCTTAATCTTCTTTCATTTAATTCTTTGTAAGGGTTTAAGTAGCCAAATTACAAAGAATTGGTTATTGTGTGAGCTATTAAAGCACAATATAATTTTGGGTTGAGTGTTAGCCTTGGGAAAATACTTAGTTGTGAGTGAGCTAATAAAACTCTTATCATGATCTAAAGTGGTTAGATTATTAAATACCCAATTAAGATTAGGGAGAGGAATAGGGCTAGTTAATATTCGAACATCTATAAAATTTATGTCTCCCTTTACTCTTAACTTTCCTTTACTTTGTTGCATGCAAACTTTTTTTTTTTTTAAATTTTCCACCAATTCATCCCTCCCATCTTGGTGATTATTTGGGCAACAATTCTCATCCCAACAATCACATCACAATCTAATCCAATTACATTTCCAACAAATCACATAATAATAATAATAATAATAATAATAATAATAATAATAGCCCCTGAACTCTACCCTATAGCGCAAGCCACCCCCTCAACTTTGACTCAATGCAAATAAACCCTTAAACTTTAAACTCAGTGCAAATCAGCCTCTGAACTTTACAATATGGAGGGAGTCACCCCTCATTAGACCGGATTGACTCACAGTTCTAGTTTAAAGGGCTTAACATATAAGGGGGCTAATTGCACCGAGTTTAAAGTCAGAGGACTTATTTGCACTAAGTTAGAGTTGAGGAGGTGACTTGCTCCACAAGGTATAGTTTAGGGGCTAATAATAATAATAATAATAATAATAATAATAATAATAATAATAATAATAATAATAATCACCATCATCATCATACCAGAGAAAATGTAAAGGAGAGGGGTAGTATGTTCAATTAGCTGCAATTAAGGCTGGTGCAGTTGATGGGGCCTCTAGAGAATCTAGAAAAATAGAAAGAATATCAATATAATATCAAGAATAAATCTTAAGCTTAGATTCTTCTAAGATTCCCCTATAGAAACCCTTATCTAAACTTTTAATGTAATTTCTATTGAAAATTTGGTAGAACCTCCCTTAAAACTAGACAACCCGCCGCTTACGGATCATAATTCTATAAAATATATCATCATCATCATCTTAACACAGTCAATTATAATCTAGGTCTCCAAATTATTATATACCCGACTAACATACATAATTAACTCAATTATCCATAATTCAACTTTATTAATAATCACCTCATAGTTCTATTATAATGTTGTCAAATATTCTCCAACAAAATCCCATTTTTCAATTAATCATTTAACTAAAATCATATCTAATTAATTAAATAATATAATTAAAATTTCACAAATAAAATCATACCTCACTATCAAAAAATGGCTAAAGGGTGTGGCTGGTACCAGGTGAGTCGGTTTAACGAGCCAAGATTATGCCCCAAATCTTCCGATAAGGGTTGTCAGATTCTAGTGACCGGAAAATTTCCTATGATGGCAGAATGATGATCGGAGGATACCAACAAATTCATTAGGATGTGGGGAGTCCAAAAGTACAAGTATTGTGTCTTGGAAGTGGTTGGAAATGCCCAATTCTATATCTTTTTCCATCGACTCGGGTAAGAGAATCTAACTTCGATCAATCCTCAATCGACAGTGCCTAGAGCTCAAAAGGTGTATTCCAAGGTTTTTAGACCTCATGAATCCATTTTTGAGGTCAAAATCATGAAAAAAAAAAGTTGGGAAGTTGGAGGATCAAGAGGGGCAGCCTGACGCCCAAACTTTATCTAGCCATTTTCTACAATTCTGGTCTAATTTCTAAAAATTGACATTACCAATGTGTTGAAGAGGTTGAAATCTATTTACAGTCCAAATTTCATATTGATCATATGTCATTTAGATGGTGAACGAAGATGGAGATAGTGATGGGAGGAGAAAAAAAGAAGATAGAGGAGAAATAAGGGCTCATGGCTTTTTAGGTGGCTGAAATATCATTTATATACCCAGGGCAAGTTTGTAATTTTCCATAAATTTTGGGTATTTTATGAAGTTAGCCATACAAAATAAATTTTAGGTTATTACATTCTTCCCCCTTTAAGAAAAAAATTCATCCTCAAATTTTAAAAAGCGTATTACCTTAAGACTGGAAGAGATATAGGTAGGAATCTCGCATCTCCTGCTCTGACTCCGAAGTACACTCCTCATATGAATGATTCTACCACCTAATTTTCACCATCAATATACTTTTGGAGCGAAGATGTCTGACCTGAGTATCTATAATTTTGATTGGTTGCTCTTTATATGATAAGTCTCCATTTATTTCAATGTTTTTAGATTGCAACACATGAGAAGGATCTGGAACTTCCTTAACATAGAAATAAGGAATACAAGATGAATTTGGGGAGAACTTTAGGGGTAATGCTAATTGATAGGCTATTTCACCAATTCTATCTAGGATCTCAAAGGGTCCTATATAATAGGGAGCCAACTTTCCCTTATTGCCAAATCTCATTACTCCTCTTATTGGTGACACCTTTAAAAATACATATTCACCAATTCTGAACTTTACATGCTTCCTCTTAGAATTTGCATAACTTTTATGTCTACTAAAAGTTGTTTTTAAATGATTTTGAATGATGGGAATCTTTTTTGACATAATTTGAACCAATTCAGGACCTGGCAATTTTCTTTCACCAACCTCTTCCCAACATATAGGGAATTTACATTTCCTACCGTACAATGCTTTATATGGTGTCATCTCGATACTAACATAATAACTATTATTATATGCAAACTCAATCAAAGGTAAACACCAATCCTATTGTCCTCCAAAATCTATATAACACATTCTTAACATATCCTCTAATGTCTGAATTATTCTTTTTGATTATCCATCAGTCTGAGGATAAAAAGCTTTACTAAAGTCTAATCTAGTGTCAAGCTCTTCCTGTAACTTCCTCTAGAATCTCAAAGTAAATTGTGGTCCTCTATCTAACACTATGGAAATCGAAACTCCATGAAGACATACAATTCTCTTAATGTATAACCTAGCATACTTAGCCACAGAATAAGTCGTCTTCATAGGCAAAAAGAGTGTTAACTTGGTCAACCAATCCACAATCACCCAAATAGAATCATGTCCTGTAGATGTCCTAGGCAATCCTAAAACAAAAGCCAAAGTAATTCTCTCCCACTTCCACTCTGAAATAGGAAGGTATTATAACAAACCTGATGGCTTATGATGGTTAAGCCTTACTTATTGACAAGTCAAACACCTAGACACAAACTCTACCACATCTCTCTTCATACTATTCCACCAATAAACACTCTTCAAATCATGATACATCTTGGTTAACCTAGATGAAGACTATATATTGTGTAATAGGCCTCTTCTATGATTTCTTTCCTCAGATCATCTACATCAGGAACACACGACCTAATTCCCATTCTAAGAGTCCTATCATTGTCTATCACAAAATCATTAGCCTGACCGAGGTATACTTCTTTCATAATCTTCCTTAGTTGTGGAACTTGACCTTATGCTGCTTTAATCCTATCAATAAGAACCTATTAAACTCTAAAAAGAGCTAGAAGCATTCTAGAATCTAACACCTCTAACTGTAAGTCTTGATCGTACAAGTCATGCAACTCTTTAGTTATCAATCTCCTTTGCACACTAATATATGCAAAGTTACGAAAAAACTTCCTACTCTAAGCATCTACCACAATATTAGCTTTACCAGTATGGTAAAGAATAATGCAATCATAATCCTTGAGTAGTTCCAACAATCTCCTTTACTGTAAGTGTAACACCTTATACCTATGGATATCACTTATACTTATATCATGTTGTTGTATATTGCATATAATGGAATATAGTCCTGTTTATAATGAGGGATAATTTTTTTTTTGGATCATATAATATTATCACTTTGCAACATTTGACAGCTAAGCATCACATATGTTAACAATTCAGACACTATGTTCAACTATTTCAGTTACAAAGGTTAAAGCCAAATACACATTTACACACTATTACATATTTACTAATTTATACATATGCGGATAGACAACCCAAATTACAAATGTCATGTTCCTATATATATGTGCAATGCAAGGAGAGAGATTGGTGAGGCTCGGCCGATGACCAGTGATCCATGTCCTCTATATGGTATGCACCTCAAAAATGAGCTAATTACTCTTCATTGCCTGAAAGATGATGCAATTTGATAAGTTGCAACTCAATGAGAATAATTATCAAAAGCTTTCTAAAGTACTAAGTCAATCACAATTACAAGTAGTAATTGTCATTCATACACATTTTGCATGTCATTCTATTTATCAATATCATATGAATATAAATAATATTAAATCATGTAAA
>CATIWF010200140.1:0-13382 GCA_949630135.1 Balakata baccata
ATATGCCTTGAGTGTCACGAGTAGATTCCAGTCGGACCCTAGTGAGGGTTATTAGGTGACTGTCAAGAATATCCTTAAGTACTTGAGAAGGACTAAAGATGTATTCTTGGTTTATGGAGATGGAGATCTTGAGGAAAGTGGGTATACAGATGCCAGCTTCCAAAATAACAAGGATGACTCCAAATTCCAATCAAGTTATATATTCACATTGAATGGTAGAGCAGTTAGTTGGAAGAGTTCCAAACAAGAGACAAATGTTGATTCCACAATTGAAGTATAGTACATTGCAGCTTCTGAGGCAACCAAGGAGGCAATTTAGATAAGGAAGTTCATCATTGAGCTAGGAGTGGTTCTCAGCATTGTTGATCCAATACAGTTGTATTGTGACAACAATAGAGCCATTGTGCAAGCAAAGGAACCACAGTCTCATCAAAGGTCCAAACACGTACTCAAATGCTACCATGTGATCCTAGAGATCATAGGTAGAGGTGATGTAAAAGGAGAGAGAGTGCCCACTGATCAGAATATTATTGATCCACCCACAAAGCCACATCCCTAAAAGAAGCATGAGTCTCATATACTTGCCTATGGTATTCAATACAAAAGTGATTGGCTTTAGTGCAAGTGGGAGTATGTTAGAGAGGTGCTCTAAAGGCAATAACCTTTAAGCACGTATTGTACAAACTCATCTTGAATGAATAAAAAGGCATTTTTCATTTAATTGATGTTCATTTATATTGTGAATTGATTGGAAATTAAATCAATCCATGATATAAATATAGCATGAAAGAAATCACGATAAGATCATGATAATGAGATTCTTATCAAGTGTAATTATGTTAGTATCTAAATTATCCCTAGGCATAGGATTAATGAGACGAAATATTATTAATCCAAATAGACTAGCACATGATATACTTCTTGATTTAATCAAGTAGTTGATCTCGTAAACTATAGACATGAGATGTTTAAAATTAACATATGAATGCTTGATAAGAGTAGTCAGGTACATTGAATAACCTGTTATGAGACAATCATATGGATTATCTATTCAAATGTCAATGATAGTCTCATCATAGCAATGGTGCAAGTATCCACAGACTTGAGGTACTCAAGAATATGTTGGATACTAGTTTTGTACTTTGACTCCATTCCTTGTTGCCTCACAGAGGTTGCTCATAGGGTGGTAATTGAGTACAACTTGAGGTATTCAAAGGTAATTGGGTATTCAATAAAGGATTCACCACTCCTAATAGAGGGAGTGTATACCCATGGACTCTTGTCGGGATCATTACTCTGGAATCTCTAGCCGGAGTGGAAATGTTATGAAGATGGTATTCAATGACATGTCTAATAGAATAATGAGTCTCATTGACAAGATTTAACATCACTTGGGCTAGCTGTGATGAAGTTAGTTCTAGCGGGAGCTGATACATAGTCCATGCTCTAAATCAAGTGAGGTATAGAATGGACAAATAGCACGAATATTGTTTATGGAAAGGTTCATAGTCAAACAAATAACTTTTCAGTCAATTTGAAGGCATGATGTGTTTCTTGATACCGCTTATGACATGCTCAATATCAAGTGTTGATTCGGGTGGCCAACATAATTGGGAACCTAGTGGGTTACACACTTTGAAAGTGTGAAAGAGAAATAAAATGGTCTTGGATGGGATCCAAAAATTTGAGAAAACTATTTGGGGTTAGATCATGATAGGATTGTGGAAAAATTCTGGGAAAAAATTACTCAGCAAGAATAGCGATCGCAAGGGGTTGCCAACATAGCATGCACCAGCACACGCTCCATTCTATCCTTATCTACTTCTCCTACTCAACCTTTATCTTCTCTAAACTTATCTTCTTCCACATCTCTACCTAATCTTCTTCAAAGTTCCCCACTATCTCATCTCCTATCTTATCCTTACCCCAACGGCCCCACTCTCCTTTTAATCCCAATAATATTACCATATGTCAAGATAATCCAAATTCACTCACATCTGTCAATCGACAGCCACACCACTTATCATCCTTTCATTTGGCCTTAACCTTATTATGGATTTATCCTAATATAGCCCATCCTATGAACCTATACTTCCTAAAAATGATAATCCAACTCGATCCCATTCCATCAATCTTAGCCCAATATAAAACCTATATTGCTACCCTCACAAAATCAAAACCACCCAAACCCAATTACTTATACTCTGAACTAACAATTGATGCCCAAGCTAAGCCTTACCAAGAGTGGCAAATTGCTATGAATGAAGAATTGGAAGCACTACTTGCAAAATAGTTATGGACCACAGTCCCAAAACCCCTTGACACTAACATTGTCATTAATAAATGGATCTATCAAATTAAACAAAGACCAGATGTCCTAGTTGATCATTATAAGGTGCGGCTAGTAGCAAAAGGGTATCATTAATAATTTGGTACTGACCATTATCACATGTTTAGCCCTGTGGTAAAGGCCACCATAATTCGCACAATGCTCTCTTATGTTACTCAACATTAGTCTTTATGTCAACTAGATATTTCAATTGCATTTTTATGTGGCCATCTTGATGTTACTATATATATAGAGCGGCCTTGCAGTTTTACTAATCTCGATAAACCTAACCATGTTTATGTCAAAGAAGTGCTCTAAAGGCAATCACCTTTAGCACTTATTGTACAAAGTCATTTTATATGAATAAAAGACATTTTCATTTAATTGATGTTCATTTGCATTATGAATTGATTGGAACTTAAATCAATTAATAAAGTTCGTGATATAAACATAGCATGAAAGAAATCACGATGAGATCGTGATATTGAGATTCAATTAGTTTTAAAGGGTTCTCGGTTCTTCTTATAATATTCATTCATTTTTTTAGACTTGGGTGGTGGAAGAGACCTTGGAAGACATCTTGGTTCATTTCCAACAATCCATACTTATTCATCTTGGGATTTCCACACCTTGACACTGAAAGTTAGGGTCTTTTGACAGCAACGACCAAACCGTTCAAAAGATTTCGAGTCTACAAATCCCAGGGGCTTTTTAATTCCAATTTTTATCTTTTTATTGCTGTAATCATGTTTAGTTCAATCATTGTTATCAACTTAACCATAGTGATAGTCATGCTCGGCTAAATTCTTTTGTTAGATATTTAGTAGTTACCTAGGTTGTAAGAACTTTCCCTTTTATTGAATGAAATCTAATTCTTTCCATCTTCAATTGTGCTTTATTACTTTTAATTGGATGTATGACTAACCATCTTGCATTTAATTTGGAAGGAACATGTTAGGGTTTTGTTATTAGACGAACCATCTATAACTTAATCTAACAATTGGTTTGGACGTTAATTACACCATTAGTTTGGGTAGTTAATGATTAAAGTGAAAACAAATGGAATTAAGTTTCATCGTGCTTAATTTAACTCGAGAAAGGGATTACAATCTAAGGATGCTTACTAAATACCTAATCGATCTCAGTGACTGAATTTCAGTTATTTTTATCGCTTTCAATTATTTAATTGCTTTTGTTAATTTAGTTTAATCTTGAAACCGCAAAACCTGTGATTAGAATGTTTAGAATCATTAATCTATGTTAATTGGTAATTTTAATTAATTTTGAATTTAAGCTGAACCGTTTCTTATAAGATCGACTTCAGGGGTGACTTGCCGGTATTGCAATCGGTTTGTATACTTGCGAGTACTAAATTTGTCACATCAAGTTTTTGGGGCTGTTGTCGGAGAACGGTTGATTAGATTCCTAATTAATTAGTTTATCAACATGTTTTATTTTATTTTATGCATTTTTATTTGCTTTTATTTTATTTATTTTTAGTTTAGAAAGCTGATTTTGTGTTTATGCTAGCTACCAACAAATAAGCTAAATCTGGTGGTTCATCCACACAACATCATGCATAGTCCTTGAGGAGGCAGTAAGGAATTATGAGCTGAAAAGCATCCACCTCAATATGCTCCCTTCTTTTTACAGTTTGTCTTTCCCTTTGAATAGGCTTGAAGAAGATCAGTTAAAACTCAAATGCTTTCCTTACACTATGAAAGATAGAGCTAAGGCATGGTTTATGACATTGCCACCTAATTCATTGCATAGTTGGGATGAGGTGTACTAGAAATTCATGAGCAAGTTCTATTCCACTAGAAGACAAAGGAGCTTAGAGCTGAAATTCAGGGTTTTCATCAGAAAGACTTTGAAACATTCTATGAGGCGTGGCATAGATTTAAATGCTTCTTCTACAATGCCTATATCATGGATATTCTCTGCCAATTACAAATTTGGCATTCTATGATGGCTTGACCTAGTAGTATTAGTGTATGATTGATAATGCAGCTAGGGGAGCTATGGGAGAAAGGACTATAGCTAAGGTATATGACATATTTGAGATGTTGGGTACCAATTCCCAACAAAAGAGTGTAAGAGGGAGAAAAGCGATAATAAATGAAGTGTCAAGTGGAAGTGTGTTGACCACCTAAATAGCTGAGCTTACAAAGTAAGTGTGGATGCTGGTCAACACGCATCATGCACCAACCAATAAGGTATGTAGAATTTGTAATGTATATGGTCATGGTGCTAATGTCTGCCCATCTTCTGATTCTTTTGTAAGTAATGATATGAAGCAAGTGAACATGATGAATTTGTTTCAACTGAGATAGCAATACAACCCCTATTCAAATACGTATAATCTGAGTTGGAGAAATCATCCTAACTTCTCCTGGAGAAATATTGATCAAAACCAACATAAATATCCTCTTCAAAACCATAATGGACCATCAAATGCACTTAAGAAGCCGTCCTTGGAGGAAACACTACAAAAATTCATGCTTGCTACTTAAGACAAGCATAAGATGACATATAGAAGGATCGACTCAACTGAGGCATCATTTAAGAGGCTGGAGATCCAAATTGGCTAGATCACCAAAGCAGTGTAAGAAAATAAAAGAGAAAAATTTCCTAGTTAGATTGAGCAAGTAAAATCTATCACCGTGCTTAACTATGGTAAGATTTCTAGTGATGAACTTGTTTGTGTAATTGACGTGGTTGATTTTTCTATTGCAAACACACCTAGGGGAGATAGCAAAGAGGCTGTAGCTAATATTAAAGGGGATAAAAAGGGAGAACTGATAGAACCTAAATTGCACAAGGCAACCGAACCTTACAGACCTCTCATTCCATTTCCTAATCAGCTCAGGGAGCATAAAAAGGATAAACAATTTTTTTGATATTTTTGCTATGCTTGCTAAAGTAGATATTAATGTTCCTCTTTTAGATGTTGTCAGGAAAATTCCCTCATATGCAAAATTCTTCAACGAGCTACTATCAAACAATAGGAAGTTTGAAGGAAAAGAAAGAATTGAGGTACCTAAGACAACCTATACGATCATGGAGCAGAATTTACCTAAGAAGAAGAAGGATCCTAGAGGGTATATGGTGGATATTTCAATCAAGGATAAGAAGAAGGTACAATCTATGCTAGACTTGGGAGCTAGCATCAATTTGATGCCTTACTCCATTTATTCTCAGCTTAGGCTAGGTAAGTTACAACCTACCAAGATGTGCCTTCAACTAGCAGATGGCTCGGTAAAAAGATCTAAAGGTATAGTGGAGGATCTCTTAATCTGAATTGGTAAGTTTGTTGTTCCAGTTGATTTTATGGTTGTAGACATGAAGAAAAATGTTGTAAAAGGAAATAATGAGGTAATTCTCCTTGGCCGAACTTTTATGGCCATAACTAATACTGTCATAGATATTAAGCGTGGAAAGTTGAGCATGATGGTTCTTAGAGAAACTTTAGAGTTTACAATGTTTGACTCCCCCTCCTATCCTTCTTATTTTTCTGTAAATAAGGGTAAAAATGCATATTATCTTAATGACAATGTTGTGGGTTAAATTTGTAGAAATTAAGAAAAGTGTTAGTGATTCATCTTTTATTGTAAGGATGAATGACAAGCAAGGGATGGATTCACCCCCTCATTGAAAATCAAAATTTGTAAGTCTAGCCTAAACTATAAAAGTGGCGTTTCTTGGGAGGCAACCCAAGCTTAGATTTTGTTATTCTTATTCTAGCATCTTTTCTTTGTTTAGATTTTAGTTTGATTGAGTTCTTATCTTTATTATGCTAATTGGTCGTTAACAGATTCATTTTATGGTATTTTGATGGTAGTTGTGTTGTAGGAAGAGGACAAATTGGAGTAGAGGATGCATGAGTGGCTTTAGAAGCAAAAAGAGTAAGACCAAAATTGTGCGCGACTTGTGCGAAATGCCACGCCCGTGCTGCTCATCGAGGCTGAAAGGCTGAAGCAGTTGTGCACGCCTCATGCTAAGGACACGATTATAGTGATAGAAAGAAGCTGATGTGCATGCCCTGTGATGCCGCCATTATCATGCTGAAGGAGGAGAGATAAAAATGAGCACCCTTAGGGAGTTCTCTTTACCATTAAACTTCTTTTTGCACTTTACTTGTGAGTCATTGAGGACACTGCCTCATTTAAGTGTGGGAGAGGAGTACTCTTCCTTGAAATGCTTATTATGTTTGTGTTCCATGTGTTTCTTGTAATATCCTCGACCTTACTCACATGCATTATTATATGCATTTTATTTGAACATATTCATTTTATGCATGTCATTCAAATGAAACACATGCATGCATATAAATTTTGGCTTGAATATGTTCACAAGATAAATTTACCACGTGTCGGTTTATTGCAATGGTGTTAAGTTGCATGTGTTTGGTTATAAATTAAATAAGGGTCTGTATAAAAGCTTTTTCCACGTTCTTATCACCATTTTCACTAACTTTTTCACTCCAAAACCCCAAGACAGACTATAAACACCCAAGAACCCCATGTGAATGATTCTTCATGGTTTTTGAGTGAATTAAACACCAAACCAAGAGGTAAAGCAAGATTTGAAGAGATTATCCATTTTAGTGAAGGTTGGAGGAGAGAGAAGATTGGTGCAAGAGAGCCTATGGATTTCCTTGCATGAACAAGGGTATTTTTTGATATTAAGAGGTAAGAAAACACAAGAAAATCATCTCTTTACCATGCCTATGAGGTGATTGTATTGTTGGGATGGAAACCCTTAGAGGAAGATGAAGGGTGATGGGGATTTATGAGTATTTATATTCTTTGAAGTTGTTGGAAGTGTGATACCATGATATGGAGTTGAAATCATACATTCTAACCATAGTTTGGAAGCATGAGTTAGTTTTACGTTTTTGTCATATTACCATAGACATGGTATTTGATAAACGGTATTAATTATAATAGGAAAATAAGAATAAGAGGGAGGAGACTGTCAAAGAGGGTAGATAACTCCTTCGTTGAGTTTTTGTCATACTTCTAATAGAGGTTTATACATATATGCATTGTTATTTGCCCTTTTAATGTGATAATTGCATGAAATAATGAGGTATGTGCACATTTGGTGTTGAACATGTATATATATCAAATAAGGTGATATTATATAATATGAAAGCATAAAATGGCATAATTAAATATTAGAAAGGTTAATTAGAGTGCTTGAATATGTATAAATATGGTAATGAACAAGAAAATGGCAAATGTGTTAAAGTGGATACAAAGCGTATGTAAAGCTTGAGTTATGAGCTTAGTTGTGACCCATTTAGGGGGATGATTTGAGTTGAGATAACTTGTTTGTATTTGTGTCTAATGACCATGGATGATGTCTATGCATGTTTAGGAAGGTTTATAAGTGGAATTTTGACAAAATTTTACCTTAGGCACAAGTTAGGACCTTTCATAATCAGCGTCACAACTATGCTGAAACTGTCATGACCATGACACTTTGGTCCAATAGCCTTCATGGCCAGCCCTATTTGTCATGCCATGAAGGCCCTATTCATAACAATAGTGGCCTATGTTTAAATGTTGCTTGGTGGATCCATTACATGCCGATTATGCACAAATGTTAAAGTATGATATAAAAATATATGAAAACATGTTAAGCATAAATGTGATATATGAACATGCATGAATTATATATAATATGATGGAAATAAGAAAGAATGCAATTGAAAACAAATAGATACTTTGGTATAAATGCCTATTTCTTACCTTAGGACTACTTTAGGGTAAATGATGCATCATGAAGGGGATAAGCAATACGTATCGATGATATGTATGAGTGAGGATCAGGTTGTTTAGCCTTGACTTCGGTGCTCCTGTTCCTGATACTCATATCCATTATACTCAGTTAGGTAAGCTAAGCTCTGATTTGAGTGAGCACAGTTGACTTGAGGGAGCTTGAATAAGCATACGATTACAATTATACTCAATTAGGCTAGTTGAGTTGGTTTGAATGAGCACGCTTAACTTGAGGGAGCTCGAATGAGCATACAGATTATAGTGAATGAGTAGGATGACTAGCTCACCTACTCTATATCCTGTATCTAGTCAGTCCGGGAAATGAGGTTTGGGCTATTTGTCAAAGTTATTTTACAATAAAAGGAAAAGAATAAGACAAACAAATTGAATAGCAAGGAGATATAAATGACAGGAATAAATAGTAAGAGCATGTGAAATAGATTCCATGCAATAGAAGAATAATTAATGCATAAGTTTGCATGATATATGAAAAAGTATAAGAAATGTAATATAATATAAACATGAGCATTGCATGTTATATTTGGTACATCATTTCCTATTTTTTTTCTTTAAACAGTGATTCCTATGCTTATATGCCATGATACATGATATCATATGTGTTATATTTTGTAATTGTATGATTGCATGAGAAAATTTCAATGCCTATATGTACCACTAAGTTAGAGATAATTTAGCGTGAGTTTTTTCACGCAAATCAAGAAGCTTATAGATAGTAGAAGTTGTTAAAGAGAAGCTAGCAAGAGTCTATATCAGAAGAAGACATTTGAGACCAGGTTTGCGGGTCTATCTTGTCATGTTTTGTATTTTATATTAACATGCATATGGGATTAGTATTTATGTCTTGTATATAACACAGTTATATTATATATTATGTACATGTATGAGGCTTAAAGCCCAAAACTAAATGCTAATATATATGATGTGCAAATAAATAAATGAATAAATATATGAGCAATTATGATATGGACCCAGAATATACATATAATTACAATCTATAAGATAACGATATATATATAATCAGTAAAAAGACAAGATGAGCTCAAATAGTGGTATTCTATCTAAATATTAGGATTGCTCCTATTATAGGATAATATAATAGGCATGCTCCTATTATATAAGTAGGACATCACAAAAACAGTTGTATCTGAGTACTTCTGATGCGACTATTCTTAACAGTTGTATATAGTCCAGTTAGCAGATACATTTTCTTTTTATATGTTTTTTCATGGACAGATGCATCTGATCCAAAAAATAGTCATAAAAGACCTTTTTCTGTACTAGTGTGATACCATGTGAGGCTTGCTAGTATAAGCGGATATGCGTTGCATTCCCAATTGTAAACGATTACAGTGCAGGTATATATACATACATTGTCAGCTGAAGATATATACAAGTAAATAATTGAAATATTAAGAAGAGTGGAAAAGATAAAGTCTATTTTTAACACTAATCGCTGCATGGCTATGAACTATGTGGATAAAATTTGATTCAAAAAGTAGAAACGTCCAAATTAAATATTGAGCAAGTCTTGCTTAAGAAAAAATAAAAATATCTAGATAGGTAGATAAAATAATGAATATTCTAGATAAAATTTGAGGCTAAGTAAAAAGATACATGTTAAATAATATGTAATTATGTGAATTTAGAAAAGATGAAAAACTAGATAGATAAAATAACAAATTAAGCAAGTGACAACGGGTATTGTGTCAATTGTATTTAAGGAAGAGTGTTAGAGACAAATATTTAACATTAAAAATTTAAGTGATCATAAAAAAAAATTTATAATTGTGAAGAAATTAACTTCAAATTAACTTTATAAATCATTTTATCATAATATTGAATTATCAAGTTCAGCTTTCTACGCTAACCCAATTCAAATAAAATGTAGACATTATAATTGTGGTATAATATATATCATTGGTGCGGCCATAGACAAAACCAAATAAGAGATTTTAGAAGTGGAAGGGCTACAATTAATATTTATTTAAATATGTGTATTCGCTTGAGATTCCCATGTCTTAGTTTGGTTTGAAAGCTAACCTGCAGGCAGACCTCATTCACATATACCTCTCATTAACTGATTTGTACACAATCATTAGAACTAGTGATGTACACGGACGGTCCAATTCAGGAATTGCAAAATTTCCAAAACCGTATTTAAATGTTGGAGATTTTTAAATATGAGTATTGTATTGTCAAAAACAAATCTCCGTACATTATTTATTAATAAAATTTAAATTAGTATATATAATATAATTGTCTTGATGAGAAAATAATATAATATATCTTAGTGGTTACTAAAATTTATATGGTAAATGTGTTACAACCCATAAATAATATTTATTAAATAAAATTTAGATTAGTATAAAGTTTAATATAATTTAATTATATTGGTAAAAAATAATATAAATATATATTGTAAGGTAATAATATAGTAATATTTAAAATTTAAATTATTAGGTATATAAATTTATAACTATATAGTTACAAGTATGTAAGTTTATGATTATTTAATTTCAATATATATTGTCTACATTAATTAATTATAAAATATATAAATATATGAGTTTATTAAGTATATCCATTAAATATATATTTTATTTATGAAAATAATTTTAAATTATTATATAAGTTTAATATAATATAATTACTATATTTTTGTATTTCTATATTAATAGCAAAGAAAGTTTGTTGATTTGATGGTAAACTTAGTTTAAAATTATGGATTCAATTGTTTATACCACCATCATAAAATTTTTAGCATTATAAAATTTTCAATTATTTGAAGTCATTGCTATTATAAATACCATATTAATTTTATTAAATAATTAATAAATTTTATTATCATTGAATTTTATTGAATTAAACTTTATATAATTATAACTTTAAGTTATATTATATTTGTATCATAAAACTATAAAAGTATAAATAATTTTATATATAACTTATTTAATTCTTGTTAATTATTATATATGCTAAATTTTAAACATTCAGATATCGGTTCTTTCGGTACAATTCGATTCCAAAATATTTCAATACAGTTCTCGATCTAGATATTACTAAATGATCCAAATCCGTCAAAATTAAAGTTAACAATCCAATTCGAGAAGATTCATAATCCATGTACACTTCTAATTAAAACCATTGCTTCCCTTTTTCTTGTCCCTTGTGGAAATTCTGATTAGACTTCTCCATCTTTTATTTTCTTTTGTTTTTTTAATTATTTATCTCTCCAAAGGTGTTTATTTTTCTTTATCAACTGTTCAATATTTAAATGGAAAAGTGAGGATTCGTGGGCTTAAAATTGGTTGGTAGGCCTTCTTCCAAAATGCCCTAAGACATTTTGGTTTGGCCCTCTTTGTATTTATATTTTGCCTATTTTTCCCAATGTGGTATACATCTCCGACACTTTCCCTCAAGTCTAATTGGATTTTTGTTGGTTGTGATTTGTCATGATTTTTACGTTTTGGACTTGTATTTATTGAGTCTCAGAGATCTCATGTCTCTTTTTTTGCTTTACTTGGACTTGTACTCTTTGAATATGCCACATGTCCATTTATTTGAGTCTCAGATGCCTTAAGTCTCTATTTTTGCTTTGTCTGGACTTATGCTCTTATATCCATGGAGCACATTTTCATAGGCCATAAGACTATTTGACTTGGATACCATATTAAAATTGTTGAAATTAACATGACCGATCCATTTAAATTACAGCCTCTTCCTCTTTAATTGCTAATTAATATTAAATTTTTCATTTTTATTCTTTCTTGGTGGAATCTTGCACAAGGGTGCATTGTTTCAAGCAATGAAACTAATAACAAAAAGTTCAATTTTTTCCAAAATAAATTAATAAATTAGAGATAGGAAATTGTCTTTTTGCTAATAATGGGTGTTAGTATTTATATTGAAAACGGGACTGGATAGACTAAGCATAGTTCTAATGCGGCCTAGTTTCAATTAACCTAATGGTTATGTAATGATCAAGGTATTGGGCAAAACATAGGTAGATAGATGCATTCCCTCTTATTATACACCGGATATTATTCTTTGATTTTGAGATTTTTTTTAAATCATTTGCTTCTTACGTAGATTATTATTATTATTATTATTATTATTATTATTATTATTATTATTTGACATAGAGTATATAGTTTACATTTGACGACAAACACTATGACCTGTTTCAGCATTTTGTTTGGAAAACGATTTTCGGAATTTTTTATTTTTTTAAAAAATTTAAAATTTGTTTTTAAAAAAAATGTAAATTGATACTTTATTAGAAATAAATTTAAAAAAATTTAAAAAATCAGTTAATTAAATAAAAAAATTATAAATATAATTTTTAGACATCTAACACCAATTTCAAATGCCTATATATAACTCCAACATTTAAATGATATATCTTTATTTATAATATCCACATAAGAAATAAACTATAAGATAATATAAAAAAGATAACTATCTAATGTTAACTCTGTTATAAGTGGTGTATATATCTTAGTGTATTCACTTCTTTTTATATATTAAATAATATACTACAATGGATACGTGTATATTTCACATTCATAATAAAATATTCAAATTGTTAATTAAATTGTGAATGCAGTAGTTACATATACTATGAAATATATAACATTTTGATTATCTGTAGAAAATTTATTATCAAGCTGTTGATAATAATGAGATAAATATCTCTAGTAAGAGATAATCTTAAAAATGTTTATAACCGGTATAGGATAATGAATTTGACATTCATTGAACCTCTAGGTTCTTAAAGAGTTAAGGGTACCGAACAGTGACGCTTGATAATAATTGCACAGATAGTGCTAGATGTCAACAATTATTATCTTAATCATAATATATGAGTCTTTTATAACTCGAAATCCTTTGACTTGAGGTGTCAAAACTGTCCTTTCATGGGTAACTGTGGAGGTGCTCTTGCTTTGTACTGAGCTATTCACGCTTGGTAATCCGACTCGTAGTTACCATAGTTAGTCATGTAGTGAGACATGAAATTACCAATAGTAGGACTCGTTACCCTGTAGTACCAGAACAATATCCTAATGGAGTTGATATTTTAGTTCTGATAAAATAAATTTTTGGCTAGGAGAAATATGACTTATTCAATGTAAGATTGAATTATTAATTAGATTAATAATGATAAGTCTTATTTTAATCAGAACACAAATTATCACTCATTAGTATATTGACTAATAGAGTTTGACATGCTGTGACCCTAATCAATA
>CATIWF010200146.1:0-14623 GCA_949630135.1 Balakata baccata
TTTATATTTTTTTAATTAAATCACCCACAACAAAAATAAAATCTTTTATAAATCTTTAAACCTCAATTTTAGACTCTAATAATACTAATTGCGGCAATTAAACATATTAATTATCTGAACCTAAATTACGGGCATTACAATAATAGAGGATGTTGATGGCTATCTTATTTCTCAAATTTGCTTCAGTTTGCTCTTTAGTCAACTTGCTTCTTGGAAGAGGCTCTTCCTTACTACTTTCATCCTTTCCTATAGGTTGAGTCCACCCTTCTTCAATGATATCCCAAGGATTGAGACATTCACTATCTAAGAACATCTCCATCTTATTCTTCCAATAAGCATAATCAATTCCATCAAAGAATTGAGGTCTTGTGTAGCTTGGTCAATGAACATTAGGAACTTGACTTGTAGAGGCCATGATCTTTACTTCAAGATGATAAAATCTTTAATGAAGGAGACCTTGCTCTAATATCAAATGAAATACCACAAGTACCAAAAGGGAGGGAGAGGGAGGGGGTGAATTGCTATTTTAGAATGAAATGGAAATTGAAAATTTTAGCAAAAAAAGGAGCAAGAGAACACAATCGATTTATAGAGGTTTGGCCCTTTTAGCCTACTCCTCTCTCTAACCTTAGTTGCGAGTTTTAATCCACTATCAATCTACTTCGTGATATAGATTAAAATTTTATAAGCTTAAACAAGCTACCCAAGTGTTTTAAACCCTAAGCTCACACTTAAACCCATACAATGAGTATTAAATTCATAACCTAACTCACTTAAGGTGCCTATTGAATGATTGATTGCAAGAATTCTAACACTCAACAGCTTAGAAGCTCAAGACCACTTAAGCTTTAAATATTACAAAGAAGAAAATTGAGAATGGTAGCTTGAAAAATTTAAAGCTCAAGGTAACAAGGAATTAATTGCTCATAAAATTGTTCTCTTCCTTGTGAAAGGCATAAATGACACTCTTTTATACTTCCTCAGAGAGCTGGTGCTGCTGGAGCATCATTTAATGCAAATATGTCCGTTGAGCTACCTATAAAATGGAGTCTACTGCAATTAATACAATGAGTCACGAGTGTGACTGGTAACTATTACATGCATAACTGTTATTGTGGCTTTGAATAAAAAAGTCCTGCCTCCAATAGTCACGGATGTGACTTACTGAGTAATGGGCGTGACATTTTTCTTAGTTGTGACTTAGGGTGTGACTCAGGTTGGGAACCCTTCTAGATGGTTTTTGGTACAAAGTCACAAGCATGACTTTCTAAGTAACGATTGTGACACTTCCTTTGGTCGTGATTTAGGACGTAACCCAAGTTGGGAACCCTTCTAGATAGTTTTTGGTACAAAATCACAATTGCTTGAAAGTGATAGTAATAAGTCATGGGTGTGAATATTTGCTTGCAAGTGATCCAAAGTGTGATTTCGGTCATGAATGCTTCCAAACTTAATTAATTGACTAGATGTTTGTTTATAGCTAAAGGTTCAGTATCATATATGTGGTAGCACTCCCTTGTATAGCGGGCTAGTATGCTATAAGGGAGGGTGTTACAGGGTCATTGGGTGGCTGTCAAGAATATCCTTAAGTACTTGAAAAGGACTAAGGATGTATTCTTAGTATATGGAAATGGAGACCTTGTAGTGAGTGGGTATACCGATGCTAGCTTCCAATTTGACAAGGATAACTCAAAATCCCAGTCAGATTATATGTTCATGCTTAATGGTGGAGCTGTTTGTTAGAAAAGTTCCAAACAAAAAATGAGCTGATTCCACAACTGAAGCAGAGTACATAATAGTCTCCGAAGCAGCAAAGGAAGCGGTTTGGATTAAGAAATTCATTATGGAACTTGGAGTGGTTCCTAGCATTATTGGTCCAATAAAATTGTATTGTAACAACAATAGAGCCATTGCACAAGCAAAGGAGCTATAGTCTCATAAGAAGCCCAAACACGTACTCATAAGATACCATTTGATTAGAGATATCATTTGTAGGAATGATGTAAAAGTAAAGAAAGTATCCACTAATCAGAATATAACCGATCCTCTAACTAAGCCACATCACTAAAGGAAATATGATTCTCATGTACTCGCCTATGGAATTCAATATAAAGGCGATTGGCTTTAGTGCAAGGGGGAGGTTGTTAGAAAAGTGCTATAAAGGCAATCAACTTTAGCACTTATTGTAGATATTTATTTAATTAATAAAAAACATTTTCATTAATTTAGTATTCATTTGATATATGAATTGATAGTGATCTTAAATCAATTAATGAAGTCCTTGATACATAACATAGCATGAAGGAAATCATGATAATAATGAGTTTCTTATCCAATCACCACCCTATGAGCAACCTCTATGAGGTAACAAGGAATAGAGTCAGAGTACAGAATTAATATTTAAGATATCCTTGGGTACCTCAAGTCTAAGAATACTTGCACCATTGCTATGATGAGACTATCATTGACATTTGAATAGAATATCCATATGATTATCTCATAAAAGATCATTCAATGTACGTGGCTACTCTTAGCAAGCATCCACATGTTAACTCTAAACATCTCATGCTTACAGATTATGAGATCTGCTGCTTGATCCAATCAAGGAATAAAGCATGTGCTAGTCTATCCGGATTAATAATGTCTTGTCTCATTAATCCTATGACTAGCGATGATTTAGACACTAACATAATTACACCATGCCAAATAATAATGCATGGAAAATTCTATCGTACCGTAATCACCCTCAATGACATGCCATCTATCCTATAGTTAGTCCTAGTATGAGTAAGGGCATTTCTACCATTTCAAATTTCCTTTATTCGCATGGAACTGATCTCGTGATCATACTAACATACCCGTGATATTGCATGTCAATATAAACAATACAACATAATATTATGTGATTCAACCATATATCATATCCGTATATCATTTGTCACATTATTATCCACATGATTAATATGTACATATTCCTTTATCGCATGTCATATCATAGTACATCATGCATAGCATCATTATTATCATGTCTATAATATAATAGAGCCTTTCATCACTTATTCAACATTAACATGTCATGCCATAATGACCGATTCACATAAATCATTCTTGTATCACTTTTGTATATTATATGTCATATAAAGGTCCACGCACTATTGCATTTATGTTTAAATTTCTTATGACATGGTAAATACAATGGGGTATGCTAAACCATGAAATTTGCGAGCGCATTTCTGTTATCTCGCTTGAGAAAATATTCTTGAGCACACTTCTATTGTCGTGCTCGAAAAAATATTCGTGAGTGCACCCCTACCTGTCGTGAGCACGACTTTCGCGATACCAGCAATATGAACTCATTGTTTTTACATGCCAATCCCTTTTTAGTTCATTCTAGGTTCACGATATCATTGCAAAACCATTGTATGTCATTTATACCACGTAAAATACAACAATTAACATGCCATTACATACTTGTCTCATCTTATCCCCATCAAATCATGATAATCATACATAATTCATAAATTTAGCTCATACAATTATTTTCAATGATTTAGATCATGGTTTATGGTGTTTATCAATAACATATCAATCAATATGCCTAAGCTCTAGCAATCATACAACTAGAAAGTGAATAAATATGATTATAGGTACAAACCTTAATCTATGGAGCCGAAACTATCACTCTCGCATCTCTCTAACGTTCTACTGTCCGTGTTCCCTTTTTGAACCGTTCCCTAGCATCAAACACATAAGCATGGAGTCATAAAACATTCGTTATATTCTGTTTTAAGGGAACCTAATGGAAATGTTGACAAAACCCTAACTTTATTGATAATAAACCATTAAACTCAATCTAAGAGTGTTAAGGAAATAAAATACTTACTAAGATACCACTGGAAGTTCCAGAATGCAGGTGGGGAGTTCGGTTTATGGGGCTATTCAACCCAACCTTGTGTTCTTGAGAAGAACACCAAAAAATCCTTATTTAAATCCTTCTAATTCACTTTCAATTATGTTTTTATGTTTTTAAACAATATAGAACCAAAGGAGGTGAAAGAATAGCTCTCTAGTTAAGCTCTGGTGTCTGGGGGTGGCTAGGGTTGTCAGAAAGATGAAAGAGATGAAATAAGATCGAGTTTAAATAGAGTAACCACCTAAATAGAATCACAAGCGCACCTATGGATTTGCGAGTACGCACTATTTTGCTAGTGCAATTTGCTCCTGTCCCTTTTTTCAGTTACTATAATACCCCTCAGGTTTTACATTACGTCTAGCACCTATTTTGTGGGCATTATAAGGAAACTCCTAGCCATTACTGCTCATTATGACTATGAGATATGACAAATGGATGTGAAGAAGGCTTTTCTAAATGGAAACCTTACTGAGGATGTGTACATGACACAACTAGAGGGCTTAACATCTAAGGATGGTGAAAAGGTATGCAAACTTCAAAGATCCATTTATGGATTGAAGAACGCTTCTAGGAGTTGGCACATCCGATTTGACGAGATAATCAAAGAGTTTGGTTTCTAACAAAATTTGGATGAACCTTATGTATATAAGGTGAGTGGGAGTGCAATTGTTTTCCTTATATTATATATGGATGACATATTAATTATGGGAAATGATTTCTCTATCCTTCAAACAATTAAAGTTTGGCTTTCTAAGAATTTCTCCATGAAAGACCTTGGAGATGCAACCTATATCTTGGGGATAAAGATCTATAGAGATAGATCTAAAAGTTGCTTGGTCCTTCTCGATCTACATACATAGAAAAGATGATAAGGAGATTTAGCATGGAGCAGTCCAAAAAGAGGTTCATTCCCATGACACATAGGATTACTCTTTCAAAGTCTATATGTCTAAAAACACAAGACGAGAAGACGTATATAACTTTGATCCCATATGCTTCAGCTATAGAATCAATCATGTACAGTACCCGATGTATCACACATGCTTTGAGTGTCATGAGTAGATTATTAAGGAGGTGCTCTAAAGGCAATCACCTTTAGCACTTGTTATACAAACTTATTTTATTTGAATAAAGGCATTTTCATTAATTTGATGTTCATTTGATATGTGAATTAATAGTGATCTTAAATCAATTAATGAAGTCCTTGATACATAACATAGCATGAAGGAAATCATGATGAGATCATGATAATGAGATTCCTATCATGTATAATTATGTTGGTATCTAATTTATCCCTAGTCATAGGATTAATGAAATGCGAAATTATTAATGCAGATAGACTAGATAATATACTCTTTGGTTGGATCAAGCAATAGATCTCATAAGCTGTGAGCATGAGATTTCAGAGTTAACATATGGATGCTTGCTAGGAGTAGTCAAGTACATTGGATGATTTGCTATGAGACAATCATATGGATTATCTATTCAAATGTCAATGATTATCTCATCATAGCAATGGTGCAAGTATCCTTAGACTTGAGGTACTCAAAGATATCTTAGATACTGATTATGTGCTTTGACTCAAGATAATCCAAGATTGGATTGTTGTGGTTTGCTACAACCCAATAAGGTGAAAAGTTGAAGAAAAGTCAAGAAATTGTAAAGGTATAAATTCTGAATTTTCCTTAGTTAAATTAGTTTTAATTGGCACATGTATAATCCTTTGATTCGGGTTTTGAAATTTTTTATTTTTCACTGCGTAATATGTATGTGATACATGCTTAAAATCCATCATTGTTTAGTTTTAATTGGCATATGTATAATCTTTTGATTCGGGTTTTGAAAATTTTATTTTCCGCTGCGTAACATGTATGTGATACATACTCAAAACCCATTTCGCATATCAATAATTGATAGCACCAAATTCGATAGTTACATGAGAATACAACTGGTATGGATCAAATGCCTTCCTTTGGACCTAAGATGGCTTGTTGGGCAAACCTAAGGTCATTCTTAGAGATATTGGATATCGACCCACTAGGAGGACTTCCAATGGGTTCTATTGGATTCATATTGAGGGCTATGGGTTTGTAATAAAATAGTGGGAGCCATAATGCATTTCATTAAATACCTAATGTCATGCATTCATTCATGCACGCACTTCTACAATCTCAATCTTTACATCTAGGTTGTTAGAATCATATCATTCAATGTGAATCAAATCATAATCACAAGTCATACATTTTGACTAACCTAAGCTTCCTTGACTGGCTTAGAACAAAGAATGGTTCTCAAATCCAAAGGGTTGCTAAAGTCTTGGAATAGCCGTTTTCCTTCCCTTACTACTAGAAATGCAAATGTTATGAACAATTTGCACACAAGAAGTACTTAGATAGTAATGAATTGATTCTATGTTATTCAAACTTCAAAAGCAGCATGGAAATGGATGTAAAATCATTATGTTTCATGTTAGGGAGAAGGCCAATGAGCAAGCTCACACTAAGCGATATGAGATATCTAAATTGCTTTACCACTCCAAAATGATATAAAGGAGATCTAAAATGTGACATGCAGTATAGATAAAATGAAAAGGTAGAGAGACAGCTTAAAAGGTACATACTTCCATTATGGTAAGAGTTACAAATGTATGTAGAATAACAAAGCTTGTTTGGAGTTTTAAAGAAGCAAAAGGATAAGGCATATAGATGCACCTTCTACTTCAAGTAAATTTGTTAAAGAGGATAACATTGTTTCTTGTAATACATTGGTATTAGTTGATTTTTAAAGAGGATAAATTTGTAAATTTGTAATACATGAGTTATGGTAACTTGCAGTCATTTGATTATGAATCATATGACACAAGTGATGTAATATGGGAGAAAGAGTTTTCACTAATGATAAAAATATCTGATCAAGTCACCAGACCAAAATCCCAAAATGAATATGATAGTCATATCCTCGCCTATGATGTAATGTATAATGGCGATTGGCTTTAGAGCAAGTTGGAGATTGTTAGAGATGTTCCCAAAAGGTAATTGCCTCAAGCACTCAATGCACATATTTATAATGGCATTTTTTTCATTATATTAGTATTCATTATATAGATCTTAAACTAATTAATGAAAGTCCATAATATGAAACATAGCATGAAGGAAATTATGATGAGATCATGATAATGAGATTCCTATCATTTGTAATTATGTTAGTATCCAAATTATCCCTAGTCATAGGATCAACAAAATGGGACATTGTTGATCCGGATAGACTAGCACATGTTAGACTCCTTAATTGGATCAAGCAATAGATCTCATAAGCTATGAGCATGAGATGTTCAGAGTTAGCATATGGATGCTTACAAGGAGAAGTCAAGTACATTGGATGACCTATTATGAGACAATTATTTGGATTATCTATTCAAATGTCATTGATACATCTCATCATATCAATGGTGCAAGTATCTTTAGATTTGTGGTACTCAAGGATATCTTGAATACATATCATGTACTTTAACTCCATTCCCTATTGCCTTATAGAGGTCACCTATAGGGTGGTGATTGTGTACAACTTGAGGTATTTGAAGGTAATTAAGTAGCCAATAAAGGATTCACAGCTCCAACTAGCGGAAGTGTATACCTATGGCCTTTTATCGGGATCATTACTTGGAAATCTCTAGCCAAAGTAGAAATTCATGAAGATGGTCTTCAGTGACATGTCTAATTAAGTAGTGTACGACCCTTCCATTTAGCATACTTAACTGCTATACAAGGGAGTGCTACCACATACTTGTTACTATTACTCCTCTTTTTAGTCTTTACCATTCAAGCATATAATACTATTGTTTGTCTGATCATACTTATCAACATATATGCATATAGATAAATAACAATAGTCCATGCCTTTATAATAAACCAGTAATAATAAGATATGTAAACTAAGGCTAAACGCGCCCAACTAGAAATAATTATACATTAACAAAAATTTAAAACTAAACAATGTCCACTATATCCAAAATTGCAGGAATAATAGAAATGCATAATGTATGAGCTGACTCAGATTTTGAATACTCTAACTTGCTCAGCTTCCTCGTGTCAACTCTTCCTATGGCTCCAAACCTACATGTGGGTTTCCTATCCAAGCTTAGTGGTACATAAAATCATATAAATTCTAGCATACATAACAGACAATTTAATTCATATAATCATGGCATAACATAATCTTTCATAGTTCAATCCATGTCAATCATCGTCATGTCATCATGTCCAACATTTCATGCAACAACAACAATAGCTTACTTGGTAAGTGGAAGCCATTTCCTATAATCATAATCACTGTAACACAATTTCCTGTTTTCCGTTTATCCAATTAATTTTTACCTAATTACTCTATACTAGACTACCGGATAGAGGCGCTCTTAGAGCTGAAGCCACCCTACTCACTTGATCATACTGTTTGTATCTTTGCTTAAGTCAAGTGTGCTCTCAAAGCTAAAGGCAACTTGACTTATATTCATTAATAATAGTTGCAAGCAATATGGGTCAAGGGCGCTCTCGGAGCTGAAGCCACCTTGTCTGATTAATAATGCATGAAATAATTCTATCGTACCATAACCACCATTAATGGAATGCCATCTATCTTATAGTTAGTCCTAGTACGAGTAAAGGCATTTAAGTCTTTTTCTGTATTCGCATGAACCATATTCCATGATCATAATAGTATTTCCATGATATCACATAGCAACATGAAGAATGGAGCATCATATCATGTTAATTCTCATTTAAATATCATACCACAAAAACTGATTCATATAGAATCATCCTTGTGATCATATACATATTCATATTATATCATGGTTCAAATGTCATCATATGCATATCCATTGATCTCATGCTATATCATAGCACTAGGTCATAATATCATTAACATATCATGCCATAATGATCGAGTCACATAAGGTCGTCCATGTATCACTTATGTATATCATACATTATATAAGGGTCCACGTGTCATCACATTCACATTTAATTTCTCATGTCATGATAAATAAAAAGGGGTATGCTGAATTGCCAAAGTTGCAAGTGAATGGTTTTGAACGTGTATCACATACATATTATGCTGTGGAAATTAAAATTTTTCAAAACCCGACAAAGAGAATCTACTTGTGCTAATTAAAACTAATTTAACAAAGCAAAATTCAGAAATTATACCTTTATAACTTCTTGATTTGTTCTTCAACTTCTCACCTTATTGAGTTGTAGCAAACTACAATAATCCAATATCGGATTGTCTCTAACAATATCTAGGGAGATGACTTGAACACACCTCAAAGTGCTAGCAATGATGTATGTTCCTTTGAGAGGAAACATTAAACTCTTAAATTTTTCTTGTTGTCTCCAATATATTTTCGTTGTCTATTTTCTATATTTTAGGGTCTTTTAGATCCAAAAGAAAATCATATTGATAGAGCAAAATTCAAGAGAGGAAAAAATGAAAGGTTAGTGCGGATTAATGGCCTTAATGGCCAATAAAAAGCAATTACATGCTGCTGTGTGTGCTCACCTGGCCTGCTAGGCAGACCTAGTTGGCTTGCCAGGTCAACAGGCCATCGCGGGCCCGTTACCCCCCCCCATCAAGAGATTTTTCCAAGCGATCTTATCGCGATCGGACCCAAAATAATTCTCTCATATTTCTAGATCTCATCCAAAGCCATTTTACTCATTCTTCACATCTCTAATGCGTTCAACCCATTAAGTTCCTGGTTATATTGGCTACTTAAATTATCAATTAATTTAAGCACGTCATGAGCGGTATCTAGCAACACATCATAATCCCCAATTGACCGGAAAGTCAGTGGTTTGACTACTAACATTTCCATATAAATTTTCTATGCAATTTATCCTTTCACCATTCTATACCCCACTCGGTTCAAAGTATAGACAATATGTCAACTACTGCTAGACTGACTACATCACACTTAGCCCAAGTGGATCTTGTCCTTGAGACTAATTACTCTATTAAACATGTCGCTGAAGACCATCTTCATGACATTTCCATTCTACCTAGAGATTCCCGACTAATATCCCGATAAGTGGCCATAGGTATACACTCCCTCTATTTAAAGTGGTGAATCCTTTGTTGGCAACCCAATTACCTTCGAATACCTTAAGCTGTAACAAATCACCACCCTATGAGCAAGCTCTATGAGGTAACAAGGAATAGAGTCAAAGTACATAATCAATATTTAAGATATCTTTGAGTACCTTAAGTCTAAGAATCTTGCACCATTGCTATGATGAGAATATCATTGACATTTGAATAAAATATCCATTTGATTGTCTTATAGAAGGTCATCCAATGTACTTAGCTAGTCTCATATGTATGCATGTGTTTCATGTGAATGACATATATAAAATGAATATGTCAAAATGAAATACATGTAGTAATGCATGTGGGAAAGTCGAGAGTATTACATTTAGTACACACATTCATAAAAGGAATTCTTCCATTATATTATTATTCGCTTGCATATGAATTGATATAGATCTTAAACTAATTATTGAAAATCCATGATATGAAACATAGCATGAAGATGATGGAATCAAGATAACGAGATTCCTATCATGTGTAATTATGTTAGTATCTAAATTATTCCTGGTCATAGGATTAATGAGATAAGACATTATTAATCCGGATAGACTAGCACATGTTATACTCCTTGATTAGATCAAGCAGTAGATCTCATGAGCTGTGAGCATGATATGTTCAAAGTCAACATGTGGATGCTAGCTAAGAGTAGTCAAGTATATAGGATGACCTACTATGAGACAGTCATATGGATTATCTATTCAAATGTCAATGATAGTCTTATCATAGCAATGGTGCATGTATCTTAAGACTTGAGGTACTCAAGGATATCTTGGATACTAATTATATGCTTTGACTCCATTCTTTGTTGCCTCATAGATGTCACTCATAAGGTGGTAATTAGATACAGCTTGAGGTATTCGAAGGTAATTGGGTAGCCAACAGAGGATTCATTGCTCTTGATAAAGGGAGTGTATACCCACTGCCTCTTATCGGGATCATTTCTTGGGAATCTCTAGCTAGAGTGGAAATGTCCTGAAGATGGTCTTCAGTGACATGTACAATAGAGTAATGAGTCTCAAAGACAAGATCTAACATTACTTGGGCTAGGTGTGACGTGGTTAGTCTAGCAGGAGTTGACACATAGTTCATGCTCTGAACCGAATAGGGTATAGGACGGTGAAAGAATGAATTGCACATATTGTTGTTTATGGAAAGGTTTGTAGCCAACCTACTAACTTTTCGATCAAGTGGGGGTCATGATGTGTTGCTAAATACCACTCAGCATTTGCTTGAATTAATTGTTAATTCGGGTGGCCAACATAATCAGGAACGTAAAAGGTCATACGCATTAGAAGTATAAAAAATGAGTAAAATGGTCTTGGATGGGATCCAAAAATATGAGAGAAATATAAAGATGCTTATAATGATTATTTGAGGTTCTGAAAATTTTTGGAAATTAATTTTGAATTAATTTAAGTTGAGCAAATAGTATATCTAGTATGACTAGAAAGTGGCATGTATGTTAAGATAAAATTGTTTAATTTTTGAAATCGTAATAATTTGATTTTAAGGTGAATTAATCTTGAGTTAATTATGGAAATATGGAATTTAATTTAATTTGATTAATTATTAATTCCACATTAAAATGACATACAAAATTAAATTGACTGAAACAACAAAAGCAGGCAATTTCGGTTCAAGCGTTGAATCGACTTTCAAATTTACAATCCAAAATTATCAGTACCTATTTTATTTTAATTTTATGCATTTGAGAATGCATGCTAGGGGTGTATGGAAAGGCATGATGGATGATTATGGACTTAGGCCCAATGTGATTGAATATGCATTTTTTTTATTTTATGGTAAATAGGGCATGTGTGTCCATGCCTATCTCTTCTTTCTCATGTATTTCTTTTCTCATCTTACTCCCCTCAAATGTAAATTGAGGTTTTCTATTTTTGAAATATGTAATAGAGATGCAAAGGAGCAAGAAGCAAAAGAGATGGTGCCATAAACAAGAAGACTTAAAAGTAGAAATTTGATTTTTATTTTTTGGGTTGTAATTCATGCATATACCCAGATAAGACCTAGTCAATCTCTTTATGGCTTAAGAGATCGATTTTAGTATGTCTATAATCATGTCGTACAATTAATTTGACTATCTTTATATATCTATGTGATGAATGTATGATATATAAAAGCATGCAATAATAACATAATGAGACTAAATTAACAAAATCTCTCACTAAATAAATAATTATGTCTTACGTCTTCAATTAATATGAGGAGAACCAGAGTTCTTCTAGAGTTAGAGTTGTTGAGTTGCCTCAAGCTCACTCTATAAGATTATATTTGAACCATTGAAATTAGATTTTGTGATTAATGGGTTGGACTTAACCAAAACCATTGATTTGTTGGATTTGCGCCAAGGTCAATGTGTATTGGAGGTGGAGTTGGGTAAGTGTACATGAGATGTGCACTTATCAAGAGTTCATAACCCAATGTGGACATATCAATTAGTTGATAGCACAAGATTTGATAGTTGCATGGAAATGCAATTGGTATGGATCATATAACTACCAACTAAACTAAGGATGGTTTGTTGAGTTGCCTCAAGGTCATTCTTAGCAAATTGGATATCAACCCACTAGGAGGATTTACATACATGTTCTCCCGAATCCATAGTAAGGGCCATGGGTTCGCAATAAAATAATGGGAGCTATAATGCATTTTATTAAAGACCTAATATCATGCATTCATTCATGTACATACTAATACAATCTCGATCTTTACATATAGGTTGTTGGAATCATATTATTCTATGTGAATCAAATCGTAATCATGAGTCATACATTTTGACTAACCTAAACTTCCTTAACTGGCATAAAACTGAGAATGGTTCTCAAATCCAAGGGGTTGCCAAAGTCTCGGAATATCTATTTTCCTTCCCTTAATGCTTGAGATGCAAGTGTTATGAACAATTTGCATACAAGAAGTACTTGAATAATAATGGATTGGTCTTAAGTTGTTCAAACTTCAAAAGTTGCATGAAATGGATACAAAACTATTATGTATCATCTTAGAGAGATGGCGAAAGAGCAAGCTCACGCTTAGTGATATGAGATATCTAAATTGTTCTACCACTCCATGATGATAGAAGGGAGATCTAAATGTAACATGCATTATAGATAAAAGGAAAAAGTAGAGAGAGATCATTAAAGGTACTTCCATTATAGCAAGAGTTGCAAAATGGAAATGAAATAACAAAGCTTATTTTGAGTTTTTCAAGAAGCAGAAGAGAAGGCATATAGATGCACCTTCTACTTCAAGTAAATTTGATAAAGAGGATAACATTGTTCTTATAATAACACATGAGCATTAGATTTGTAAGACCAAAAAAATAATAGAAAGCTTAAGAAAGGAGATTTAAAACTGTGCACATTGGCCATATAGCAATAGCTGCTGTAATAGCTATAGAGGCTTAAGTTTCAACACTCTCAAGTAAGCTTATTTAAAGGTTTAAACAATTGCAATTATGTTTTAGTTTATGAATAAGGAATATAATTTTGTTTGATAGTTAAACAAAAGTTCTTCATTTGACTATTAAGAACAATTGTTGTTTTGTGTGGTCAAATGATATTCCTTATGAAACTAAAACATTATGCAGTCGAGTTTATAATCACAAAATGCTTGATTCTATCCTCAATATCAAATTTAAAGAGTTGTTGACTAGAAACCATATATTATGGCATTGTCAACTTAGGCAAATAAAAGAGAATCACATGATGAGTTAAGGCAACTTGGGGTCATTTGATCGTGAATCATGTGACACATGTGAATCTCATTTACTAAGCAAGTTAACAAAAAGTTAAAAAGGACTAATGGACCTTATACATATAGATATATGTTGACCAATATTCATACGTGCCATAAATGGTTTTGTCTACTTCATTACCTTAATTATGATCGCTGATAATTCGGGTATTTGTAAATGGTGAGATACAAATTTGAAACCTTTGAAATGTTCAAAGAATTCAAAAATAAAATAGAGGAACAGTTTAGTAAAAGTACTAAGACACTTAGATTAGATCAAAGTAAAATAATACTTAAGCTAAATATTTTAATGTCATATAATAGATAACAAGATTTTATCAAAATGAACCATATCTTATATGCCATAGCATAATGATGTGGCTAAAAGAAGTATTCGAACCTTGTTAGATATGGTGAGATACATAATAAACTTTTAAAATTCCTTTTATGGTCATGTACATGAGATTATGTTTATATGATAAACATAATACGTATCAGTCAGTTGATGTTGTTCCATATAAGATATGAAATAACATAAAGCCTATTCTTTCATAAATGAAAGTCTAGGATTATCTTACTTAGGAGAAATAGATAATGTTGGATTAGTTAAAAGCTCAATCTAACCCTATGTCTGTATGTGGGATATCCAATGAGAGTTATTTGGTTATTATCAGTTTTACCACTGTTTGAAGCAAAAGGTGTTTGTTTCAAACAATGCTATCTTCCAAGAAAAGAGTTTCTTCTACAATAAGATAGTGGGAGCTAGAATAAACTTGATAAAGTTCAAATATATATTCAAGCAGATACAAATCA